>CAUYQG010230334.1:0-96960 GCA_963574415.1 Tarsius wallacei
TAGTGATGTTTTTCAGGCCTCAAGGTAGTTTCGGTTGTTAGATAAAATCTGTTTTACTCACTTAAATTCTACATCTAAACTCTTTAACTTCTTATATACTAAAACTTTAATATGTATCCCAAACCCTGAAAAACAAACTTATAAATCATCTACATATACCTTAATATAAACTTTCACTTAAATCTTATGCCTACGATTATAAACTTATAGAACCTTATGTCTAGACACCATAACTACAATCTACAAATAATAATTCAACTTGACCATGGCATGGGCAAAAGGAAAAGGTCAAACAATGTAGTGGGAAGTGGAAAGATGGACAATGAGTTTCCAGTAGCCAGTGGCCCGAGGTCACCAGTACCCTGTCAATCTGGCGGGCCTCCAAGACTGGCTCCCAACACAAGCACTTTGATTAAGAAATGCAATTTATTAATTCAGTGTGTATTTCTTTATCTTTGATGAACGCTAGCATTAATTCTCAAGTTTGTTGGCCATTAATATTTCTTTGTTTGTGAATTGCCTTTGCATAGTTCTTGCCCAATCTTATATTGGTGTAGTGACTTTTCTTATGGCTTGTAAGAATTATTCTACATCATTTTAAAGATATTAACTTTCTACCAAATGTGTTGAAAAAGTTTCCCTTCTCTTGCCATTATTTATTTTTGGCACTTTTTGGTGACTAGGATTTTGGATATTACTTTTCACAAAATCTACAAAATTTTCTGTTGGTCTCTACTTTTGACGTCAGGTTTAGAGAAGTCAACTTCACCTGTAATTTATATGCCATTAATCAATATCAAATTCTACTGATTCCCTGTTTTTAGTTTTATTAAACTAAAATGTCTATTTGCAAATGAAGAGGAAACAGCAGTATCAATTCCTATATGGTAAGCCTTTCCCAAAAGAAGATTTATTGAATAATCTGTTATTTCCTTACTGATTTGAATGTACAACTTTATCATATGATAACATATGTGTGGATCTCTTTCTGGATTTTCCATTGTACTCCATGAATCTGTACATTCTAGTTCCAGTATTGCTCTCTTTTTTATTATGTAGCTTTCCAGTTCTTTTCACATTACAGTGAAGGTAGCTTCTCTTATTACTTTCATGTTTCAAGAATTTCCTTTCCATTCTAATGTGATGGCAATTCTCTTCTGTCTCTGTCTCATTTTTAACTTCTGATCCAGCAAGGATTTCCTAGGCTCCAAGATTCCTGAGCTTGGCTCTTGGACAAGGACCTGGAGGACACAGCTTTCAGAGCCGCTCCCAAGGCAGCTTCATGTCTCTGCACGTGTGGATCCTGGGGCAAGGGAAGACCAGCGGGAGAGCTCTCCCTTTCTCATTCCCAGCTGTTATGACAGCAGAAGATATCTTATCTGAGAGAGCCAATGTGATCAAGAGGGGCATTGTTTAACATCTTCTTATGAGTATCTTAAACATACTTTTAAATGCATTTATTAAAGTCGTGAGTGAAAATCTGTGGGGGTATTACTTTAATTTTACCATCATTTTACTCTGCTTGTTTGGCCACCTGTTAATCATCTATCAATCCAGGTTGGGTAGGATTGCCAAGCAAAATATAAGCTGCCCAGATAAGTTGGAATGTCAGATAAATAGCAAATAATGTTTAGTTTAAGTTATGTTTCAAAGTATTGCATGCCATGGCTCCCTGCACTTTTTTAAAACTAAATCTCAGAATCCTTGTTGTGGGACTTTTTACTTGAGAATGAACAGAAATCGCTAACAATCAGCGCACACACACACACACACACACACACACACACACATTTGCCTTTGAAGAGACGCCAGTGCAGACCAACACAGCTGATTCTAATTCCTTTTAATAAAGCAGGTTTGAGCCTTCTCAGAGTTGCTGTGGATGGTCGCCTCAAAGTGTACCCCCAGATATAAAAAGGTAGGTGGTTTAAGGCAATAATAAAGAAGCTTAATTGCAGGACATGACCATGGTTGCAGTTTGAGCATACTGAAACTATGAGGTGCAGGGGAGTGAGCCTGATGTGGTCCTGCTCACTCCACAAGCGCCCAGGCAGGCTGGATCCAGGGTCAGCTTTCCTCCACGTAGGCCCTGGACTGTAGTCCTGAGCTCTCCATGCCCTTGCCTTCCCTTCTGAAGAGGTCCTGCACTCAGCTGCCACAGGGAGGCGCTGGAGAAAGGAGTTGAAGCAGAGAGGAAGGAGCTCCAGGTATCAGCCTCTTCTGAGTGCCAAGCTGGGGAGTCTTCTAAGATTGATCCTTAGTCACTCCTCTCTGCTGTGACTAGGTCAGGAAGACCAGCTCTCACTCACTGCCCTCAGTTCTAGGGATCCTTTTTCTGAGTAGGATCTGAGATTTGAGATGATATTCTGCTTCTCATATTCTGATCCTTTTCCTTCTAAAACTCAAGAGAAAAAGGCATGTTGTGGGTTCCAGCCTTACTTCTAACTTTCCTGCCTCCTGGTATGCATGTTGCATAGATTGATGCTCATGGGATATGTTTGTTTTTTTTTATTTTAAGGCATGTCATACTACGAGATTCCTCATTACTTTTTGTTGCTGTTCCCATTGCAGACAGTCAGGCATCTTCCAACTTGGAAGCGGAAATAATGTTAGTCACCAGGCCAAAAGGGGTATCTGTTGCAATCACTTGTGATATTTTTGGAGAAAATATCTTCCACGTTTACTGGTACATATTCCAAGAGAGGAAAACCCCGCAATGCCTTCTGTACTCCGAGTTCTCCAATTACAGGGTTGTGGTGGAATCAGAAATCAGTTCCGGGAAATATGATGCTTATGGCACCGAAGAGAGGAACTGGAAATTTATACTGCGAAATCTGAATGAAAATGATTCTGGTGTGTATTACTGTGCTACCTGGGGCAGGCACAGTGATCCAGCCCTGCCCTGTCCCACACTGAAAATGTTGCCTGTGGCTGCTCCTGGTACACAAGTTAGACTAGCCTCTGTCTCATTTCCTGCCCCCGACCACACTGTTTTCTGAACAGAGAAACCCTGAGATCAAAGCCCAATCTTAGATCTCACTCTCTTGTGAGCAGCTGCACTCTACCCTCAATTCCAGCCCCCAAGACTTTCCTAAAGACTGAGCTATCACCAGACCTCTGCAAACAGTCTGGCTGACAGTAAGATTCTTTTCAGCTTCCTGCTGGTGGGTGGAGACCCATTCACTCTGCTTCTTATGACAGACAAATTCTCCAAGGGTTGATTGATACAGAGAGGTATTTAGGAGAGCATTGTGGGAAGGCTAGTTGTCTTAAATCATTTATCACCATCCAGAGATCATGGCTGGGAATGGTGGTTATTCACCACTCAGAAGTAATGTGAAAATGAAAACTTTGCATTTCAATAACATTCAAGCCTGTTTCAGATTTGTTATTTTTTGGAGACACTGATATTTCCCTTTCCATAACCAGCCATGGTGCCATAGGTATGAGTGAGAATGTAGCAAAACAGTGACTATCATAGATAAGCCAACCATTGTATCTACTTGCACCTTCTTTCAAAGTTCAGCCCTGAGCCAGAGTTGTTGTGTTTTAAATTTTTAGCTGAAGTTCCTCTCCACTCCTCCTCCTCAACTTTGACACAGGCATATCTTAAACGAGAGTGAGTGTCAGATTATCTTTTTATCAGTCATTAAAATTAAGGTGTTTTGGTTGGACAACCTGATAACGCATAATATATTTTTAAACTGAAAAGTCTCACAGAAAAAAGGTTGTGGCCGCCAGATTGGGGCATGTCTAAGGATGTAAAATGAACCCAGATAAGATGAAGACTGAAAAGGGAGGTATCATGTCTTTTTGGAGGACCGACCATGATTACTGAGGGAAACAGGTTTGTAGCAATTTTAAATTTCATCTTCTGAAATTTCCTTGTTATGGTAGAGAGAAATGCAATAGCCTTTGTGAGGGTAGGTGTGCATTGTATTCAGCAATCTTGCCCAATTATCTTATTCATTCTCATCATATCAATTGATTTTTTAAGAGTTTTTGTATATATAATCATATCATGCACAAATAAAGGCAGTTTTGTTTCTTCCTTCACAATCTTTATAAATTTTACTCACTTCTGTACCCTTAATGACTAGGTTAAGACTTCCAGCACAATATTCAATAAAGGTGAACATGAGTGACATCATGTCTTACCCCAAATCTCAAATGGGAAGCTTTGAATGTTTCACCCTTAAGAGCTTCACCACAGTGAATCTTTCCTTCATGTGTGTGGTATACCTTACCATTTATTCAGATTTTAGTTTGTGTTTCTTAGAAAAGTTCTATTATTTTCCCTAAAAAGGTCTTTCATATAGTTTTGTTAGACTCATTGCTGGACATATTATACTTTTTGTTGTTGTTGTATATGACAACATTTTTATTATCTACTTATGGCTTGTTGCTATTATATAGAAATACTAGCGACTTCCTTGATATTCTATTAAGCAAGTGCTGAATTTCCTTATCATACTAATTTGTTTGGGGTTCTTTAAATTTCTACTGCTGTCAACAGTGAATCAAGGCAGTTTTATCTCTTTCTTTTCTTTTCTTACCTTATTACATAGTTTAGGCTCTTCATATTCTTCAGAACTTTGTGAATGTTAGCAAAGATGATGAACATCTTTTCTTATTTCCAAATGTAATGGCAATGCTTCTTATGTTTTACTGTAAGTTTTAAGAAGATACCTTTCATTAAATTTGTATTTCAATTTCTATTTTTATTTTACTAGAATTTATGTTTTATCATAATCTGTATTGAGTGATTTCATATAGTTTCTCTGCTTTTATTGAAATGACAATTTCGATACCATGTTTTTCTTTTTGAATGTGTAGATCATCTACTTTTACACTATCCTTGCATTGGTAAGATAACCTCTACTTGGTCTTACTATAAGCAAGACATGAATATTTTAAGAGTTTTGTATCTATGGTTAATTAGATGGACTCACAATTGTCCGGTCTTATACTGTCTTTGCCTTCTTTTTGAATTGAAGTGTCACAGAAATTTCTTTGTTTTCTGATCTTTAAAAGATTGTGGTTTTCACTCCTCTCTCCTCTCTCCTCTCTCCCCTCTTCCCTCTCCCACCCCTTTCCTCTCTGTCCCCTTCACCCTCTCCCTCTCTCTTTTTGCCCTTCCACCATGGGATAACACAGCAAGAAGGCCCTCGCCTGATGCTGGCTCTTCAATCTTGGACTTCCCAGCCTCCAGAGCTGTGAGCCAATCAATTTATATTCATTATAAATACCCCAGGCTATGGCATTCTGTTATAGCAGCACTCAATTCAAATTACTCCCAGATTTTAATGGCTAGACCTACTTCCCACAGTTTGTACCCACCTCTACCACCACCTCCAACCAAGTAGCCTTAACTTAGTTCCCCCCACCAAAAAAATGATTGTGGTTATCAAAACCTTGAAATTTTGTTAGAAATGTAATATAAAGATTTTGGATGCTGATGACATTGTGTGTGTGCTTGGTAATATTTGAAATATTATTGCATTTAATTGATAGTCATGGCTTTCATTTTCTCTTCTTGATTAAATTTCATCTTTCACATATTTTTATAACATTACAAATGTTTTGTATTTTTTAATGCATTGACACAAATTGACTTATTTGTATTATTTTAAATTTGTTTCTGAATTATTATCCCCAATTTTCTTTACTCTGATATGGTAGTTGTGTACTTACTATTTTTTAAAACTATTTTGCCAGAAATTAGACCATTTTGTTAGTCTTTCCAAAGAACCAGCATTTGAATTTGTTTATTTGATTTTTACCTAATTAATAATTATTTATTCAATTTCTAGTTAATTAATTTCTGGTCAAATTGTTTTCTTCCTTCCACTTTCTTTGGTTTTACTGTTTGTATGTTTCTAGCATTTTGGTTTGGATACTAGATACGTGATTTTCAGTCTATTTTCCCTTTAATTGAGAATTTTTTTTTTTTTTTTTTTTTTTGAGTTGGCGTCTCACTCCGTCTCCCAGACTGGAGTGCAGTGGCCGCTTCCGGCCACTGCAGCCTCGACCTGCTGGGCTCCGGCGATCCTTCCTCCTCAGCCTTCCATGTAGCTGGAACTACAGGCGGGCGCTACCACGCCCGGCTAATTTTTTTGATTTATTGTAGAGATGAGGTTTCGCCTGCCCAGGTGGGTCTCGAACCCACGGGCCCAGGCAATCCACTCAGCTCAGCCTCCCAAGGCGCGGGATTACAGGCTGATCCACCGAGCCTGGCTTAATTGAGAAATTTATAGCTATAGATATCTTTCTAAGAAACCCTTCAAATGCATAACACAAGTTTTGAAATTTCTTCTTTACCATATGAAAAAATTATAGAACTGTGGGTTATTGCTTCTTAGAATATTTTTGTAATGCAGCCTTGGATACATACACTTTAAAATATGTTTCTACTTTTTTTTTCCATTATAGATGTTTTTCTTTTTTTTATTAGCAAACGTCAATTTAGTAAATATTTTTTGTAACTGGGAAAAAACTCTTCACATGTTGGGAGTAGATTACTATATCTATTTTGTCATTCTATCACATTTTAAAATTATGTTCAGATCTTCTATATATTTACTAATGCACTGTTAATACACTATTACACTTTCTCACTAGAATGTCATATGTGTGAAGTGCTCCTTGTAATTTGAGAATTACTGTTATTATGTACTTTTATTCTAAACTGTTAGCTTTTTATTTTCATTTAATACTATTTTATATAAGATTTAAAATCATCTCTCTCTATTCCCATGCTTTTTACACTATATTTAACATTTTATAACCAACTAATTATGCTTTGCTTTCAGAATGATTATAACTATTCTCACATTTAAGCTTTTAAAAATAATGAAACATTTCAGGCATACAGAAAGTTATGGAGAATAAGAAAATTAGCATTGAGGTGCATTTCTGTTTTGTTACATCTTAACATTCTGCCACATTTGCCTTAATGTTTTTACATTTAAAGAATAAAATATTACAGTTGTAGCAGAAGACCATGGCTATATTTCCCCAACCTTATTCTTTTCCTTCTCTCCCCAGAGAAAACCACTGCCTTATTTATATTCTTTAAACAGTGTGAAGGTTTTGTTTTGTACATTTATATCTTTGGTCTGCCTTTTGTGTATGGACTAAGGTAGAAGTCTAAATGTGGAGAGTCAGTTTCTTCCCAAATGATTGACTAATCCATTCTGCCCCGCCCCCCAATTCAGTGCTGTCTTTGAGATAATGAAGTTAACATGGGCTCACACAGCCCTTTCTCTTCCTGTCTCCACTATGCACGTCTGCGTGTACCTTTGCCAGTTTCTCTGAACACACAGCTAGAGGTGGGTTTGCTGTGTGTGCACAACTCCAACTTTACAAAAGGGACTGAGTCATTTATTTTGTGTGTCCTTATGCCGAGAACACAGTATCTTAATTATTTTAGCTTTGTGATCATTCTTAGTTATTGATAAGCAAATTTTCCTGCTTTTTTCCCCAAAATTTCCTTGGCTTTATTTTATTGAAGAATAAACCCCTAATGTATCTATATATTTATTTATTTATAACTACGAACCATGACTATACTAGAAGTGTGAAAATGGAAGATGGTGGTCAAAGGGTACAAACTTGCAGTTACATGATGAATAACTTCTGGAGAACTAACGTAATATACAGTGTGTTGCCTACACTTAGAATGTATGTATACTGGAAAAATGCTGAGACAGTAGACATTGAGGGTTCTCAATAATACGCAAGTGTGTGTACGCGCACACACACACACACACACACACACACACACACCGTGGGAACTATGTGAGGTGATGGATTTATTAATTAGCTTGATTGTGATCATCTTTTCAAAATGTGTACATGTACCAAAAAATCATCTTGTATACCTTGAAGACATACAATTTTTGTCAATTATACCTCAATCTGAAAGAGAAGGTCATTAATTATACTAAAAGAAAAACTTTTATTTAGTAGTGTAATACAGATGCAAATTGGAAATGAAAGAAAGAAAATTTTGCCCACAGTCCTTTCATCAAAATCCATCAGTGGCTTTCCTCTTTTTGGTGTTCCAGGCTTATCCATTACTAATAATTGTCATCATGTGCACACCCAATTTATGCTACATGTCAAAATGATGAAGTCAAATTAGGTTAGTTCTCAGATACTAAAACGACAAGAGAAGAGTTGGCCCGGTTCAGATAAAAAACACACCAGAGATTCAAGGGTTACATGTAAAGGTTCAGCCCTCAGTCCCTGGACCTTCACAAAAGGTTTTGCCTGAGTCTGAATCTGCTGTCACCCACACCCTGAAACCTTCCCCAGGCTGGCTGAGGTCTTCCACCAGAGGGGTTTAGTTTCCAACGCAACTGAATGACATGGGATAAGAGGAAGTGCTCCTCCCTTACCTGACACCTTACTTCACTTTTTCTGGATATCAGGGGGTTCGTGATCAGAATCCTCCAAACTCGACTTGTGGGCTAAGAGGACAAACCATGGCTACTTCTGAACTGATCCGCCTTCCCCATAGAGCGGACAGTTATGGGTTGGTTTTTTTTTTGAATAAACATAGAAATTGATCCTCCCAATGTCAAAGCTTGAAAGTTATCTGACTTAAGTTATTTGTCTTATCTGATTTCCTTTTTCAGGAAACTAATCCTCAGGCCCCTCCACCCCAGGTAATATGAAGGGACTGAAACTTACCATCACTGCATCTAGACAATGAGACACTAGATTTCCTAACCAGCCACCTTCTGCCTGTTGACCACCTTCTCTTCCTTATCCCCAATTCCTGTTTTTTCTGCATGTAATTCATTCCTTCTACACTATATCAGAGGTGCCAAAAATGTGTATGCACATTCTTTTCTTTTTTTTTATTTTAAAGAAGTGGGGTACAATTCAGGGTTAGGTATACAAATACTTATTATGCAGGTACCCTTGTTGATGAGGTGTGCCCCTCCCTCCCCTGGCAGTTTCCCACTACTGCCAATCCCTTTCTCATAGTATTATAATTGTTCAAGGTCTGCTTATGAGTGAGAACATATGGTACTCTGTTCTTTGTTTCTGTGATAGATCACTGAGTATGAAAGATTCTAAATCCATCCAAGCTGCTGCGAAGTCCATATGTTTGTCCTTCTTTATGGCTGCATAATATTCCATTGTGTGCATACACATTTTGAGTATGGGGTTCACTCAAAAGATGGCATTCGTTAATCAAATGAATGCTAACATCATCATGCAACAGGCAGGACAAAGAAAATGGCAGAAGCACGACTGAGCAACATCATACTACACATTGCTAATGTAATTCAATTCAACTTCGAAAAGTAGTATGTAGTTAACATCTCTTAAAATGTATATATATCTTGTAGCACCCCCTGTATATACACCCCTAATTTTAATTGATTGGGAGAGACAGATTTGAGGTTTGGCTCCTATCTCTCTGGTTGACATAATCAAAATAAAAAGCCTTCTTCTCTAGCAATACTCGTCCTAGTGGTTGGCTTTTTCCTATTGCAGCAAGCAATAGGACCTTGACTGAACCTCTAGTGTTTCAGTAATGCTTCTTCACTGTGTCCTGCTCATGCATTTTCCCCTATTATTGTTTTAAACATGTGTTTCATTTACGCAGATAGATCCTACAAATGAAATTTGGAGAAGAGCACAGACCCAGCATACGAGGAAGAGAAATAGAGGAAAGGAAAGCAGATGTCACCTAAAAGAGTGTGTGGCTGAAGGTTTAGGATAGATTCTACTAAAATCTATGACTGGTTATTACCAACAGCTGTTGAGTCTTTGATAAGCAGTAATTATTGAATAAGAACAATGAAGATAACATTTGAGAGAAAGGTTTGAATGCTTACAACATGAAATAAAATTTATTTCAGAACATGTAATGCATAGTTCTTTCCCCCAAATAATATTTTCTTGCTGCTGGCAATCTGGAAAATGAGAAAATCAAAAGCAAACAATTCACCCATTTCCATCATTCATTGTCCACACTGAAGCTCTTTCCACCTGTCCCTTCACTATGATGACCTCCCCACAGCTGTCACTTTGTTTTCCACTTACCAGTCTCCATATCTGGGGTAGATTCTACAGACGGTATAAATGATAGTCCCAGAATACCTTTCTATCAAAATATTCCGTTCACTTTATGTGTGACTACCATCTCACCACAGGCCTGCATCCGAGGACACTGGAAACTTGAATCGTGACTTCCAGTCTTTACCATAGAAGGGAAGCTCAGGAACTGGATCTGGCTGTGATAAATGAAGGACCCACAACATCCTTTCCCAAACCAGACTGTCTTTTCCCTCCATGGCCACCACCTTCCCCTCAGGCCATTTGTCTGACTGTGTAGGAGTCCCGTGTATCATTAGCATGACTGAAAACGAACCTTCATTTCAGCTGGATTTCAAGGCTCTATCTATTCCTCCAAGCCTTGCTCAGATGTGTTCCTTAGCAGATTCTTCCTAATGCCCTGTCTTCACTGTTTCTGGGGACATAGTGCTAGCACATGGTGACCTGCACATGGACATGTGTACACACACACACACACACACACACATACACACACACCCCTTGATCTTGAAAATTGTATTGTTCCTTATAATTCCTATTTTCTGAGGACTGCAGAGGTCACTTAGTGTAACCTGTCTGGTTTATGAGTGAAAAAACACCCCTCACTTCTTGAGCATTTTCTTGGATTGTGCTTGATGCTTGCTTACATCATTCTGTTTACTCTGCATGCAACCCAAGAGGCCTCATTTTATAGATGAGGAAAAATAGGGCGATATAACTCGCCCAGGATTACATAGCTATCATGCTTCTATAGGGCACTGGAAATCTCCTTCTGATGGAGCCTCTGGGTGACACGCTCCAGTGGTAGCTCAGATGGTGGGCGTGAGTTTGGCAGGAATTGCTGTTCTGTGCTTGTCTCTTCCTCCAAAGACAGCAGCATACACATTGCTTCATTAGCACAAACTGGTTAAATGAACCAGGAGGTTTGTCTCCAGCCAGGCCTGGCTTCAGATTCCAACTCCAGTTCTCTTTAGATGTGCAGCCTTGGAAAAGGTACTTAAAATAACAGTCTTGCTTCTCTCATTTCTAAACTAAAGATAATCCATTTTTTCTACAGAGCTATTTTCAGAATTTAATAAAACAATGACCTTGAGCCTACTCCAGTGTAGTGCTAGAGTGTAGTGAGTGTCCAACCGTTGATTGCTGTTGTTGCTGTTATTATTCCATCAACATTCTTTACGCCTTTCTCAAAACTCTATTTATCATCCCTCCCTTCACCTTGTGGGCAAACTTCTGTCTTTCCTCCATCTGCATCCCTTTGACCCTCTCCTATTTCCTTCACCAGCTACCTTCTTGAACCACCAGGGAAGCAGTGGCTCAGGCCCTCACTTGTCCTCTACCGCCCAGGAAGGTGTGATTCCTCCCAGCAGTTTGAAACAGGTCACTCTGGGCACCTGTCTCTCCTGGTCAGGACACAGAGTCATGGTGGACCGCCCTGCCTGCCTTTGGGCCCTCCTGTTTCAGGTAAGTCTTCTCCTTAAGAACCTGTGGAGAGCCTAGGGAGCTTTGGGCCATCCCTGCCTTACTGCTGTCCCTCTAGCAGCTGACTAGTGGCTCATGAGACGGGAGCAACCTGCCTACTTTCAGGGGTGCAGAAGCTCGGTCATCCTTCAGTGCTTGGTAAACACTAGGAACAGCTCCATCGACTTGTACCAGCAGCAGGAGCCCAAAGTCTCCTCCAGCAAGGTGTGTTCAAGTCGGATATGCAGTGGGATTCAGTCCTGATAGAGGATACAATCAGAAGTCACGGAGGCCAAGGATGGTGGCCGCTGTGTCCTGTTGGTGCTGAAACTAGAGTTTGGGAAGAGACGGTGTACTGAGCTGCCTGGAACCTGCACAGCCACGCCTCCCTAGCCCCTGTGCCAGAAGGACTCTTTCTCCAGATCTGTCCAGGCTTTGTGCATTTTCACTCACTCTGTCTCTCGGGTTTCCCTGGGGCATGGAAGTAGAAAAGCCTTATTCCCTGTCCCTCAGCATGCCAGCCTCTCCCAGATATCCCCTCCCTCTCCTACTAGATAAGGACATAAAGTTAAGGAGGGGCCAACATTAGCCCGTGCAGACTCAGGGAACTATCTTATCCAGAGGGACCTTTTAAAAGATCCTGTAGTTTAGCCTCTCTGAAGCATCTGGAGGACAACCATTGCTGTTCATTCCAGACACCACCAGCCCCACGTGACGACTGAGCATGGGAAGTGTACCTAGTGCAGTAATCCAAACTGAGACAGGTCGAGTCGTCTAAAAATAATATGTTGAAGACTAAGTATAAAAAAGCCTAAATAATAGCTTATATTGATCAAACTTTGAAATGATTGTATTTGGATATCTCGGATTCAATAACAATAGCACTAAAACTAATTCTGCCTGTTCCTTTTTACTTTTTTAGTGCAGAAACTAGAAAAACTTAATTTGTTACTCACATCGGTGACTCACATTTATTTCTATCAGGCAGTGCTGTTAGAAACTGATAATTTAGGAATCTTGCTCTCTCCTCTGAAGAATGCACATATATAATACTTTGCAAAAGATTTTAAGGGTGGGGAACTCTCTGGAGATTTACCACAAAGTGGCTGAAAAACTGAGAAGCCTACTTTGTTTCCAGCTTCCAAATTCTTGCCCCAGGACAGCTATCATTTTGCAGTAGCGGCAGGGCAGCCATAAGCATAGCACACAGCACTGCTGGGCACAGGAACTGATGCTAGTGGATAATCGTCACAGCAGGATGATGCAATAAACCCTGGCTGAGACCATTAGGCCTTTGCCTGCCTTTTCTCTGAATGCCACCCCACTGTGGAATACGGGTGAGTCTCCAGCATCTCTGGACTATTGTTCTCTCTTCTGACAAATGAGGGGGTTTAGCCAAAAATGATGTGATTATGACTCTATATCAAGACAAAGTCATACAAATAAGGTATCACTGTGTATAACACCTTTATATAAAATAGTGAACTTATTTAATCGAAAAAAACTGAGGGAAAAAGGGGAACCTGTGTTACTGGTCCTCCACCACTGAACAACAAAACCCTCTGCTGCTCTTTGCAGAAAAAGAAAAAACAAAGCTTTTTGAAATCTAAGCTGGATATAAACGCCTTTTCAATGGACGATTCAAGGTTTATGGACTTGATGACATTAATAAAAATGATAAATAAATGTAAAGTCCAAATAATTCTGAAGGAAATGACTCAGATTCCATCACCCATCGTCTATCTCTCCCAACTTCTGTTTTTGTGCTAGAAATTTTAATTAAGACATACCTTGCTACTGAAAAAGCCCAGCACCGCCCCCACCCCCGCTCCCCCATCCCCCTCTACTGAAGGCCTAAGTCAGGGCTAAGACCTCCCAGCTTGTGTGAGAAAGAGAAGGCAGGGAAGGAGCTGAAACTTACGTGTGTTCTATTGTTTGGTTGCTCCTTTATTCCATCTTCCCCACTGTGCGGATAAAACCCAATGGGCCTGGGCTTGGAGAGGAGATGCCCTTTCTGCTTTCTGACTCTCTCTCAGTGCCTGACTCCAAAGAAGAGTGAATTCTGTGAACTGGTGATTATCCGGGCGTGGCCAATAAGGGCAGCAGGCCCCTCACTCACTTCCTTACAGAACAAAGTCTTTCATTTCAGCAAGAGGAGACTCTGTCACTGTGGTGAAACTTCACCACCGTAAACCTCCATCTTCCCTCTTCATTAATTCCTGCTTTATTCTTTATGAACTCTGTGACCTTCTTTGTTAATTTTCTCATCTCCAAAATAGAGAAAACAGCAATGTCCACTTTTTTATTTCTCTTTGAACTATATACACCACTTGATTTCGGTTTCAACCTGTGGGGTGATAGACTCGCTCTTTCCTGCATGAAAATCCCTTGGGGAAACATTGAGAGGCTAAGATTATCTCTTTCCTGAGTGATCTCATCATTAGGATAATCATCCCCTGACTCTCCAACTTTTATTTCTAAGAAATGGTCCCAAGTTCTTTCACTGTCATTGTCACTTGCTTTGGGGAGCCTCTTAGCTAGTCTGTCTCTGAATGAAGTGTTCAGAAACACAAGAGCATGGCCGGTACATTGCTGCAGGTGGCGTGGCCAAGTTTACAAAAGGCAGCATGGCAGAGTATAACAAGAATCATCATCATTTTTAGGGGGCTTGCTGTATGTCGGGCACTGTCCTGAACACTCCGGCTAATATACTTAATCTTCACAACACCCATAAAATAGGTTCTGATTTTTTTCTCATTAGATGAGAAAACAGAAGCAGAGAGGTACTCAAAGAGCACAGGCTTTGCAGACAGAATTAATTTAATCTGTCACCCACAAGTGATTAAATCTTGGGCCATTTCCTTACTGGCTTCTAGTAGGGCCCTGTGAAGAGTATACTAAATTTATGGAATTAAATAGAATAACAGTTACAAAGTGCTTGCCACATTGAAGGTACTCAGAAACTGTCCGTTGCTTGATAACTCTTAAAAAGTTGTGTTTTAAATGGTGATGCTTCATTGACATCAGAATGTCATACACTCATTCCTTCACTGTTTCATGTGTTCAATAAACACCTGGGGATAGAAAGGTGAATGAGACGTGATCTCCCTCCCCTGGGAACGCTCATGTAGGCAGTAATGAGCAAACAGGCCAAGGCTTGGGCAGGAGGTGCTAGGAGAGAGGAAGGCACTAGGTGGCGCTATGAGAAAGCAGTTGGAAGCACCTCCATCGCCGACTTCTGGGTGAGGAAAGCTTTTTGCAGCTTTCTGAGCTGAGTCCAAAGCGATGAACAGGAGTTAGTGAGGAAAGGTGGAATATACGAGAGGATACACGCAAAAACAGAATTTATTTATTTAAAAAGTGTGTATTTATTCTTACATGTTTAAACTTCAGTCACCTTCAATTCTCCATTGATGCACTCTCCATTTGATGCAGCACACATATCGAGACACTTTTTCCATTGATCAAAACAGTTTTTGAACTTGTCAACTTTGATGTCTTTTAGTGCTTCTGCTGTTTTTTGCTTCACCTCTTCCACATCGGCAACACGTTTCCCTTTGAGGACTTTATTCATCTGAGGTAACAAATTCGCCTGGAGCAAGATTGGGTGCATAGGGAGGGTGGGGTATGGGGACCATGCAGTTTTTGGTCGGCAACAGCTGAACACTCAAGGTGGTGTGGGCAGGTGTGCTGGTAAATCACCTATTGTGAAACGAACAAACGTTGAAAGAATCTTCAAAAAACCTTCACTTCAAAAAAGTTCAGCCTCTCACAAAGCTAGCTGTTAACACGGATTCCGATGGGCTCCTAGACCACTTACCTAGTGAGGGAAGCCTGTACTGCAAGGGGCCTGCCTTCCAAAACAAAATTCCAGGGTTTTGGGGGTCCCCTCCTTGTACGTTGTTCAGTTAATTGAGATAGGGGATATGTACCTGAACTTTAAACAAAAGCAAACAAACAGGAATGGAATGTTCAGTCTGTAAAGGTGGCCATTAGGATTCTATGCTGCAGGCTGTGTGGACAGCTGGGCAGAACTTAGCCAACCATGAACTGTCTCTCCAGTAGTTTGGAGATAAGCTCTCTGTGGGCCAATGTTGCATAGTACAACCCAACCACCACCGACGCTTGCCTGACAACTCATTGGGTATATTGAGGATTTGTTCTCCAAAAGTTAGTGAGCAAAAAGGGAGAAGATCAAGGTCATGCTTTAAGTCATATCACCGCCTAGTTAGAGAGCTCTCTGTTGTTAGGCACCATATAATTGCATCTTTATTCCCAAAGAACTCAGCAATGCCTTGCACATGGTGGGAGCTTAATGAATAATGTTAGCATCAATGAGTCATGTCAGAGTTCTAAGGTGGCTGTCTGTGCTATGTGGTCTGATCTCAGGCGGCAGAACTTGAAGAACTGTCTTTACACAGAGGATGTGCTAACAGGTGGTGAGGACGCCCTTTCACAGTGAGGCAGGAGGCCCCACTTCGTCCTCGCCCATGGGGAGTTTGACTTGGTGGACTCAGCCAAGCCACAGTGATCTAACGCTTTTCAGTGGTGATTCCAGGCAATAGTGCAGTCCCTGCAGACATGCTGTCACTGCTCCAAGCATCAATTCTGGCAGTCCTTGGGGCTTGTAAGTTGTTTTACTCCCCTAATTACGTTTGGCCGATATTCTCTATTTTTATTGTTGTAAGTTCCAAGTTTTGGATTTATTTATTCACTTTCTTTTTTTCCCTCAGTGTGTGTGTCTGGTGCAGGTCACCTAGAGCAACCTCAACCTTCCAGTACTAAAACGCTGTCAAAAACAGCACGCCTGGAATGTGTGCTGTCTGGAGTACCCATTTCTACAACGTCCATATATTGGTATCAGGAAAGACCAGAGCAAGCCATACAACTCCTGATGTACATTTTAACTGACAACACTGTCAAAAGGGAAACAGGCGTTGAATCCAACAAATTTGAGATTGACAGGAGACTTGAAACTTCTACGTCTACCCTCACCATTCATAATGTAGAGAAACAAGATGCAGCCACATACTATTGTGCTTTCTGGAAGGTGCACAGTAGCAGACAGCTAGAGCCATCTCCTTCAATAAATGTTCATTGGGTCTTTATTCATTATTTTGAATTGGGAAACCACAATCACCACCATTTTATACAGTCTTTTAGATAAATGTTCATGTGGTGACTCTGTATCAAAGTTGCTAAATTCTATCTTTTTTTTTAATAGAGGAAGCTTTGCATAAGTATACAAGATCTGACCATTAAGTTCATGAACTCATCCTAGAAAAAGTGCTACATACCTCATTGCTGAATATCACTATGGTCACCTTCGGAGTACGCACTTTGGGAAGCTATGCACTGACAGACACTGGCACCTCTTCACCTGTCAGAGCAATTTTGGAACTCTTTTTCTGGAATGGCCATCAGAGCTGTGTCGTATCCCCCTTGATGTCTTAAATGTTATCGAAATGTCTTTCTTTCAATATTTCCTTTATCTTCAGGTGAAGAAAAAAGTCACTGGGGGCCAAATCAGGTGGGTGGGGGGGGTGTTCCAATACAGTTATTTGTTTACTGGCCCCAAACTCCCTTACAGGCAGCGCATGTGAGCTGGTGCATTGTCGTGATGCAAGAGCTCCTTCGGGACCATTTTTGCACACATCTTTCTCATGCCAAGATTTTCAGTTAAGATTTTCCTGTTTCTCCATTGTTGTTTGTTTGGCCTGCTATGCTTCTCATGGTCAGCTGACAATTTTGAAACACAGTTCAACACATTTTTGCAATGTTTTCATCAGTGCTGCTTGTTACTGGCCATCTTGACCTCTCTTAATCAGTGATGCTTTCTGTTCTCTCAGAAAATCCTTTAATCTATTTATACACTGCCATTTTCTTCATAGCATTATCCCCATAAATTTGGACTCACATGTCCCTGATTTCACTTTCACTCTTGCCGAGCTTAACAAGACATTTAATGTTTGTTTATTGCTCGAATTCAAGTACCAACATTCTCATGATGGCATACAAAAACATGCAACAACAATAATGAACGCCACTCAGCAAGACACCACCACATGTCGACACGAACACAGCTGTGAGACACTGATATACCAAGGTTATGAAACTTCACCGAGTTGTTTGTACAGTGCTGGCAACATAAGCGCACAGTGGCAAGTTTGCAAATTTAATTGTCAGACCTCCTATACATGTAATCAGTCTCAGCTTTTCTGGAATCTGGTCTCTCTGACAGTTTTTCTAGGTCACCATGTTTATTTATCCGGATCAATTCTCCCACTCAATAACTGCATTTTTTTTTGCCAAAATATATACACATTTTATTGTGATTCTTTTGTACTAATCAATTTGTATTACATTACTTTTTTTCTGATCTACTTATCTTCCTTGATTTTAAAAAAGAATATTGGTTGAATGATATTCATTTTCCTAGAGGCTAAAAAGTAACAAACACAACATGATCTAACCACAAGCAGGGCAGACTGCAATGACAAATATATCACATGCATGTCTTAGAGTGGTGATGTTTAGTTTTGCACAAAACTTATGAACACTGCTACTAATTGAGTCCAAGTCAAAGTCTACTTTGGATTAAGATTAGAGGAGTAGTTCATTTTCTGGCTTAAGATTTCATTTTTCCAATAGTAGGTTTTTGATAGGCTCCTCTGAGCCAGGCATTATACCCAGTAGAAATTGCAGGGCTCATATGTTCTGCCGAGGCTTGAGGTGGCCTCTGTTGAGTCATTTTCTGCTACTGGACTGCCTTTCACCACTGAAATGACAGTCCTCAACCATCTCATGGTTATAAATCTCTCATGAACTTTGGTTGCATCTAGCTGAACTCATGGTTTACAATTTGTTGCTATTGTTTTAATTTTTTGTCATGAAACCCTTTCTCGCAGTATGATCTTGCATGTATAAAGCAAATAAAAGCAGATTTCTGCTGGTAAAGAACTGCTGGATAAATGGTTCTTAGTGTCATCTTTCTAACAGCTCTTACACTTTGATTCCTCAGCATCTCTCAATAATTAGCTCAATTTTATGCATATGACATAAAAGGTGGTGAGACCCGGGCCTCTAGCGTTAGAGGGCCCAGATCCAACTCGGGCTGTGCCATGGATGAATTTCTCTAGCCCCATTTCCTTACCTGTGCGTCTTCTTTGAGGAGTTACAAACAAAGGTTCTATAGTTGCGAGAGCTTCTGAGATGCCCAATGCTTGGCATATTGTGACAGTCCAGTAAGTGTTGGCTGATAAAAACCATAACTGGACAAAATAAACAACATGACTAGTACACCTATTCAGTCATGTGTCACTTAATGACAGGAATACATTCTGAGAAATGCAACCTTAGGTAATTTCAGCCTTGTGCGAACATCATAGAGTGCACGTACACAGATCTAGTTGGTAGAGCCTACAACACACCTGGGCTATATGGTATGCCCTATGGCTCTTTAGCTACAAACTTCTACGGCATGTTACTGTTCTGAATGCTGGAGACTACCGAAACATAATGGTATTTGTGTATTTAAACATAGAAAAGGTGCAGTAAAAATATGGTATAAAAGATTAAAAAATGGAACAGCTGTATAGGACAGCTCTATTATAATCTTATGGGGCCACTGTCATGCATGTGGTCCATCTTTGACCAGAAGGTTTTTATGCAATGTATACACGGGAACACACACAGATATACTCACCAGTGTGTATTTAGAGCTTTGCATTGCATCTGTCATAGTGTGGCTGACTATTACAGTTTATAGTGAGAACGGGTAAAGAAGAAACTCTCACAAAAGATCATCCCAAATTAATTTAAATCTAAGTTTGATCATGGTTTCATAGAACCTTTGCCTTACACACAACTGGGGAGGACAGTAGCTTTACGTTATGGGGCAAACAAGTCCATATATGGAGTCATTTATTCCTCCTGTCTTTCTCCTTTTGGCTAAGGTGAGTTTCACCAGGGTCATTTTGACCACACCAAAGGCAATCATCCAGAGGCAAACCAGCTCTGTCCTAAGTCAACATTTGCCAGTTAAATGGTTGTTTACATTTCTGATTCATAGAAACACTAAAAGCATTTTATTAGAATGTACAGTACTGAATATCACAGTGACTTAATAAATATCTCTTGGATTGAGATTTTCATTTTGATTATTATTGAGAGATTTGCACTATCTAATGAGTGGGAGGTTTGTATCTAATTATCTAATTATCTAATGGGTGGGAGGTTTGTGTCCACGGGTCCCTAACTCCCGGGCTGTGGACCAGTACTGATCCGTGGCCTGTTAGGAACCAGGCTGCCCAGCAAGAGGTGAGTGGCAGGTGAGTGGAGCTCTGTCTGCTGTCAGATCAGTGGTGACATTATATTCTCATAGGAGCACGAATGCTATTGTGAACTGTGTGTGTGATGGATCTAGGTTGTACTCTCCTTGTGAGACCTAATGCCTCATGATTCCCCCTAATCCTCCAGCTGTGGAAAAATTGTCTTCTAGTTCTTGATGCTGGTGTAGACAAATGCCCTAAATATTCTGTTGATTGTGGCTCAACTTACTTTCTTTTATACCTAAGGTGGGTGAGACATAATTACTCTGAATAATAGAACTAACATTATATTATCTAATTAAGGATATAAAACATAAGAAAATCTTCAAAAGCAATATTTTATATACCATATCATCAATTACCTAACTCCCCACGCATACTAGTACTATAGGAAAGATAATGTCTATTACTTAGGAGTCACCTTATAAACATCACAATTCTAGGAGTTGCTAAGCCCACCTGGAATTCCATATTGATTGTGCAATATTGGGTGCTTTTCGTGTTTAGTCCCATGAATGGCTTCAGAAAAAGCAGCCTGGGATAGGGCAAAGGGCATAGACTTTGGAGTGATTATTTCCAGACATTGCAATCATGAGTATTTTTTTCTGTTATAATCTATTTTCTAAATTGTCTAACAGGAAACGTCTATTAACTTTTAATTTTATTTCCAAATTTACTTTTAAAATGCTTTATAATATTAACAATATCTGCATATTATTAAGCACTTAGAGACAACATGTGAAATGTGTTGGTTAGAAAGATTAGAAAGGCCTGTAAGAGGCTCTGCTTGACTACTTTTTTTTCCGCTACCTTAACAATTTTGGATTCCTTTGAAAAGTAATCCTGATTCCAACTGATTCTGTATGCTAAGCTAAGGAAAATAGTAATGCTTTCAGTGCTCAAGGTAGTTTATTGGGCTTGTACATCTTCTATGAACACTAGAATATCCGAGCCTATGGATCCAAGGTCGTGGGGAAAAAAGACACAAATTCCTCCAGTGAGTTAATTGGTATAGAAGAGATGGCCACTCCCACCTACACCTCTTGGATCCTGGACACCTACCTCTGGCTGTGGGGTAGATGGCACTATATATGGCCACTGAGGGAGGATGAACCAACTCAAGGTCACCTGTCAAGGAAGGAACCCTGACCTCACTCTTCTCCTACTTCCCAGCCTTCTGCCGATGCTTCTGTTGGCTGTACCCAAACAGCAAACAGAAGATAAGGAAGACCATTAATGCAGTCCATGACAGGCAGACTTTTAAGGCAGAGTGAGATGGAGAAAGGACCAGGAGGAGCAAAGGAAGGATCAAACATATAGTCAGATAGGTGGGTTTGTATGACTCCAAGGAAATAAGACAAACTAGGGATCAAGATGATTATTTTGCCTAGTTTGTTTCATGTCACTTTCCACAAAACCACCAAGATCCCACCTCCAACAGAACAGGAAGTATGACTGTTTCTTTGGTAACAAAACAGGAAATAGGACAAGTCTTGAAAGATCATCATTAAATTATGTACTTTTCTAACTGATTTCTTAATAGAGCTGTGCATGCAGATTATTTGTAATGCTTTTGTTCTTGGGTTAAGTGAAGGAATCTCAGTTATTTGTTGACCCATTAAAGAAGTCACCAACACGTAAGTATAATAAAATAAATAACATAAATAATTATAGTACTTTATTATTATAGTGCTTCATAAATCAATATTATGATTAATCCAATTCTGTCTTCTTGATGTTCTTTAAAATGACAAAAAGGGTAAAGTAGTAAAACAATCCCCTCACTTTCATTAAATGATTGAGAATATAAAAATACCTGTCACATTCATGTCAACTAAAATTTACACTCCATGACAGATGTTACAATTGAACTGTGTCTTTTATAGAACCTTAATTAACCTTCTTGACATTTTTGAGTCACCGTTTAACTAATTTTTTTTCAAAGCTCCAGCGATCCTTCCGCCTCAGCCTTTCAAGTAGATGAACATTTAACTATTTAAATCACATGCTGATCAATAAAATCCTGTTATAGTCCCATTTTCTTTATTTTTAATTTAATTATAAATTAAAGAGTAATTATTTAAAAATCCACATTTGTAGTCTGAAAGTGACAGAATTAGAATTTGCAGTCCGTGGGTCAGAAGGTTACTTTCACTCTCCTTATTTTCTTTCCTTAAGGAAAAACAGAAAAAATAATTAGCTTATGTGTATAGAGTTGAATACACAGCATATTTTATCCAGGAGTTCAATTCTATATGAAAATAAATAATATAATAAATGGTCTGATAAAGGCATCATAGTAATAGCTATTATTTACTGAGTACTACCTACATGCCAGGCACTATTCTAAGTACTTTGTACTATATACGTCACATAATTGAATCCTAATAAAAATACTGTAGAGAGCTATTATTATCTCAATGTTATCAATATTTTCTAGGTACAAACTTGAGACTGATAAATTAAGTGACTTGACAAACAGCAAGGCTAGGCTATGAATCCAGATCTGTTTGATTACAAAATCCATAGCCTAGATGCCAGCGTGATGAGGAAATGAAACAACAAAAACTTTTTAATGGAGACTTTTGGGGGGAAATAAAAAATTGTATAAATCCATTTTATGATCTTTTTTTTTCTTTTTCATTCAGCATTAGTCCCCAATTTTTAAGGTCACACGAAGTTAGTCAAATTGATGTTTGTAGTATTGACTTAGACACAGAGAAAATCTGCAGATAATTTTGTTATCCAATCAATTTGTTCCGACTTTGGGGTTCTAAGATTTTTTTTTTTTAACAAGCAAAAAGCATAACCGAAAACAGTGTTTATTGAACATCAAGATAGAACACAAAGATGTGCCACCTTTGTCTCTGCACGTCCCCACTCTCAGTCTGCTGGAGAGCACAGAAATATCTTCCAAAAGTGGATGAAAAAGAAAATACAAGATAAGATCCAACTGCAGGCCTGGCCTGAGATGGCCAGTTATGCTCTGCTTTCCGCACAGCTGCCTGGGGGGACCTGGCATGCTGGGCCAAGTTGGTGTCAGACCCTGAACTTTGCATAGCTTTTCTGACTTAGATATTATCATCCTTTTTCTTAGATGAGGAACCTGGGATTCAGAGAGACTCTGCAACATCCAAGATCATGCAGGTATCACTAGTAGCAGAGAAGGGATTTAAAGCCCAGTATGACCATCATTCAAACTAGCCTTTTCCCCCCTTTTCCCACCACACCACACTGACCAGCAAGAGCTAGGATAAAGGACAATGGAGAGAAATGGGGTCAAGCTTCTCTGTATATTCATGGGGATGCAGAATGTGTTCTCACAAATACGCACAAGTGGGGAATTTGTTCTCTTAATGAAGAAATTTGAACCAGAGAGAATTACAATTTATTGGATGAAATATAATTCAGCCATCAAACAACCTGAATATTTTGAGTAAATATTGATATGCATAGCTCTTTGGTATTCACTAGGTCCCTCAAAATAAAGAGAGAGAGAAAGAATTAAACTCATGGTTCCTTGATTCCATGACATATGTAAGTGTTCTGAGAAGCAGAAATTAATGGATTACTGAGAAGACTTCATGGAGCCAGAAGATTTAAGTAAAAATATTTCCAAGTAAGAAAATGTGAAAGTTTACTTTTGTCTCATACGGTCTAGTTGAAACAACAAGAAGGATTAATTAAGTAGCTTTTGGCATCATATTTTCTAATGCTGAAAATACATATTTCGGGAAAATAGCATTCCAAATTTACAAATACGTTGCTATTTATAGGCTTTATTATTTTTTAAATCAAACTCTTCCATTAAGTAATTTTCACCGCCTCCTCATATACAGGAAAAATGGGACATTTGCAACCATTTTCCTCCTTGCTCATGTTTGCTGCTAGATGGGGCATGGGAACTTCTCTGGAGAAACAGGAAGGGAGTGGCTGCTCATGACATTGGACTTGAGGCTCCACCACACAGAGACTCTACCAGGAGGCCAGCGCTGAGGACCCCACAGTGTTTCACAACAGAGTTCATCTGGAGATGCTATTGATATTGAGAAACCAAGATCATATGAAGAGCAGACTCTAGATCCAAAATTAGTCTTCCCAACAGCAGCCCTGTGCTCAGCCTGTTTCAACAGAAAAGCACGGTAGCGAGGAATAAGGTGAAGAATATGGAATCCACTGAATTCCCACATTATGCCTGGTGTTAGCACTGTGCACCTATTTAAACCAATGCTGAGAGATAGGCCTTTCTATTTCATTTTTGTAGTTGAGGGCACCAAATGTCAGGCAGCAACAAGTCAAGTTAACAACAGGTAAAGCTGGAATTAAAAGCAAAGACTGAATGATTTTATGCCCTCTTCTATAGTACACAATATGGACTTGGCATTAAAGAAATAGGTCTGAGTTCCAGCCCTACCATTTACTAGCCGAGAGGTCTTATATTATTATACCTCCTTTCCCTCCAAGACTCCTTCCCTGTTTCAAAGTATCATTGTTTGGATAAAATGAGCCAAAGTATGTAAAAGTGTTTTGGAAATTGTAAGCACCATATCAAAATAAGGAATTATAGTTTTATTTATTATAGATATAGCATTACTACAAATATTTGTTTATTATAGTTACATTTCATTCATTCCAATAGTATCTCTAAGATGAACTATCTCTTAATGATAACCAATATTTATGGAGCTCTCATTCTTGGGAAGGCATCCTACTTGATGAAGTAAGGGGATTTAACAATCCCTAAAGCATGTGACCTGATGTAGCAAAAATAAAAGTTAGCCTGAGATATATGAAAGTAACAGGTGACACCTGGTCAAGCAAGGCTGCAGTACTGTATACTGAGGGTAGAAGTACTTGTTGTATCCGCTTTGATTCCTCAAGGAAAGAGATGGTGGCAAGGAAGATTAGATGATATTGGTCATGCGTGAGTAGAATTTTTTCATGCTGGATGTTTACTGAGAGTTTTATTTGTCAGTCTTGGCTGAAACTTCATGCTCAAAATAATAATAATAAGCTGTGTCTTCATCCTGAAGAAAGGGACTAAACCAGTGATTCTCAACTGGGGGCAATTCCCCTTCCAGAGGACATGGGCAATGTCTGAGGACATTTTTTATTGTCACAACAGAGTGGCGGTGCGACTGGCATCTAGAATGAGTAGAGGGTGAAAATGCTGCTAAGCACCCTACAATGAGCAGTACAACCTTCCCCCACCCCCATCATGACGATGAAATGTCCAACCCTAAATGTCAATGACACAGAGGTTGAGAAACCCTGGGTTAGCTATGTTTCCCAAAGACTTGCTAAAAGGTGGACAAAATTGATAACTACAACCTTTGGTTCATGAGCTATATCCAGCCTGAATCCAAGAGGAGCCTAGAAAATCCCTGGAGACTCTAATTCTGCAAAGATTTTCTATAAAAAACACCGTTGGACATGTCCTGGCCTCCTCCTTCCTCTCAGTGAAAAGGTGAAGAGGCAGCTTTCTCACCTCCACACTTAAAGAGTGCTGAGTGTGTGAGGGGTCACGGAAATGTGTGACTTGTGTCATGAGGATTTGGTGGACTGGGAAACCATTGAGGGCTCTAAGCTAGAAAAGTCAATAGAAGGCTTCAGGTCAGAGCAGACTTGGTAACTTAAACCATTTTTTCCCCCTGAAATTAGTTTTAAAAATCTTGATGAAATAATAATAATAATAAATCTCTCTAAATTTTCTAAAAGTCAACGAGAAAATAAGAGATGAATAACTTTTACCTTGGTAAATGGACTGATTATCTTTGTGTCACATAGACATGGATAAAGCTCCAATTTGTTCCTGGACCAATTAGCAACCTCAGAAATAACTGATCGGGGCACGGAGCCCTGAGACACCCACTTTCTCTGCTAACACTCTAGACAGCTCCGCCTTCTCATCCTGTCCTGGTACCTTCTGCTACAGGTTCCCCATCTCCTCAGCCTTCCTCCTGGGCTCACAGTCTGGCTGGACGGGACGTTATGGCTACAAATGTTCATCTGCCCTTCACTGTGGGAAGCTGGACTTGTTCCCCTATTTTACAGATTGTTTGAGGGATTTTAGAGAAATGAATGTTTTGTTTCTTGATAATTTAATTTTGTTGGAAATGCTATTCTTTTGTTTCTGTTTAAATTGGATAAGTACCACTGAAGGAAGTAAAAGTATTCATTTTATTAGTAGAAAGGAAGCATATATTTTCACCCTAAGGTATCCATATATAATTTTTCATATATACTCAGGTACTGAAAAGCACCAAGTCAGACTTCTGAGGATCTGCTATTTACTTGAAAATATCCCTTGTTCTGGGTCAATTTCAGACAAAGAACTGCAACCATGAGGCAGTTGCAGTTGACATTCTTTCCGATGTCATTTAGTTCTTGATATAAAATTCACAGAAAAAGAAAAGCACATGATGTTCTATTATCATGGCTCCTGGGAACTTCATGCCATTAGAGCTGAGATAATGAGCACATGCACCCCTTATCATGTCTATGACCACATCCTTCCCAACGTAGAGCAGCCCTGTCCAGGCCTCAGCCCTGGCTAGACCTCAGTCTCAGCCTGCAGCACTTCCTGTGTTCCTCAGGTTGACGCCTCTGTATCATAGGAAACCAGAAAGGGAGTTTGATAGCTATCAATTGCACCCTCACAGATGCCAGTAACTATGCCCCCAGATGTCTGGTTTGACATCATTTCCTATTGACTCAGATCACTATTTAGAGACTACATATATTAAAACTGCCTGATTATCTCAGAGAGAAGCCAAGGTCCATTATTTCATTTCCCAGAGATTTCCAGTCATGATGAAATGCTTTGGGTGAAGATGCTGGCAAGGAACACGATGGAATTCACATCCATTCAGCTCCTATTGGATGCCAGATAATGTGATGTTCAACATGTTCAGAATCTCAGGTGATCATCATACGAACTCTGCAAATAAACCTATTTGTGAAAGAAAGAACTGATACTTAGAGAGGGACAGTGACACGAACTAACAGTCCTTGCTGTTTCAATTGTGCTATTGGACCACTTTGAATATTAAGACATCATGTTATTAACTTAAAAGGAATATGCTGTGGCATTTGTGGGCAAATGTGGGCTGGCCCAGATCTACTTTCTAGCCCAGCAAAGCCTGGTCAGGACAAAATGAGCAGTTGCTCAAGAAGTCACGGCCATGGTGGGATACATGAAGAGCGATCAAAACCTCATAGCCTGGGCTTAAGTAAATGATTAAAATGTGTACCGAAGGTAATATTTAGAAAATATGTGGCCAGCATATTTTAATTCTCCCACATAAATCACATCACCTTTTCTTTATTGAACCTAAAGCATGAGATTTACTACCCATAGAGGGAGATAGTAGATTTGCCCAGAACAAACTCCCTTCCTGAGTTAATTGTGAGATATCTGGCTTGAAAATCAGGGTTTGTTTTTTAAAGAGCTTTCCAAAGTTCCGAATCTCTCATTCATAGGTCAGAAGGTAAGCTTGAGAAACTGAGAACACAGAATTTTACTAGAGGTGCTATATCCAGAAGACTCGGAATATGCTATCCATGGAGTTGGCATCCATCCAGGGAGAATAGGTAGGCCTTCTGGCTGGGAAGTGTTGCAAGTTGGTGGGGAGAGCCAGAGGGGAAGAGAATCAAGTGAAGGTACTTATTGGTTTCCTTGCTCTGAGGACCTTATCCCAGAGAGTATAGAAACTCCAACAGAAACCCAAGATAGAAGGAGGAAGAATCTGAGAGCTTCGGGCTGATGCCAGATGACCTCAATATGGCCATGGTAGAACTTCATCAACAGTGGAAGGTGATTTCAAAGATGAGTCCAAACCAGCCCTACTTTTCCACACCGTATGCATACAAGATCCAGATGCTTCGCAGGGTCTCTAAGAGGGCACAGATGTACTGAAGGGGCGAGACAGGGAGCAGCAGCACCTGGGATCTGAATGAGAAGCTGCGGGTGGAAACTGAATCCCAAAGACATGGTGTGGAGTCAATAGTGTTAAATTCATTCTGGCTACTCTACCAGACAATTCAGAGGAGGAGTCCAAATCCCAGTGACCAGAAATGGAAAGTGCCAGAAGTTGTTGAGGATTCAGAGCTTAGCAGGAAGACAAATATAAGTACTTACTCACACACTTTCCCTGCCTAGTGATAACATCCTCAGGATGAGAATAAGGAAAAGAAAGAAACGCAGAAAAGCTTAAGAATACATCACAAAGAGAGTAACCAAAAGAGACTGCTCTAATCTGGTGCAAACTACTTTAAATTGGTAAATTTAGTACCTCCTGGCAATATCAGGACAGGGAGAAAATGAAATGTATCAGTTGTATACAATAATGACTTTTCTCTTCCCCACTGAGGTGTGACATATCCATGTTCCACCCCTGTGCCCTTCTGAAAGGTACCTAGGGGAAGTGGCACCAGTGCGGATCAAAATGCCATCTCATCCCCACTTTCCTATACACTCTGGAGTTGGGCTCTGCCAGCCTGGAGAAAGGTGTCTTTAGTCTACTCTGCACAGGCATGTGCCTTTTGTCAATCAGTAAAAAGAAGCCTATGTGTTCTGGTAGTCCTATTTAGGAAGCAATAAGTGAGATTCACATAGACTAGATACAAAGTTTTAAACAAATTGAATCCGTCTAACTTCCTAACCCTAAGGAAAGACAAAATCAGTTTACATGCAAATAATTATCAAAGAACGAATGAAAATAGTGTTGTTTGAATCCAGCAACCAGACATTAAGTTCCAGAGCCTTAAGAAAAATTACTGACCTGAAAAATGTAGTTTAAAAAAAAGTCATGCATAGGAAATCCCATGGCATAAAGTCAAAGAGCCCAGAGACTGGAGTTGAAGAGCTTGAGTCAATTTAAGTAATTTTAGCTTTGTCTTCTATGCCACAGAGATGGCAATGCCAATTCCAGTGACTGTTGTGGCGATTAGTTGAGATAATAAGTGCAAAATGCTGAGCATCAAGACTGGCACAGAGATAGGACTCAGTAAGTACTAATTATCAATACTTGTAATTAAATTTTACTTTTGTTTATATTCCTTTGTGTGTAATAATTGGGACGATTTAATTTTTAAAAATCTTCCTTCAGAGATATTTCCAATATTACCATCTGTACTAGATATACTTATCTCTACCTCTGTCTCTGTCTCTCTCTGTCTCTTTCTCTCTCTCTCCCTCAGTCTCTATCTCCTGTCATTTATCTATATATTAATAATCATCTGTGAATAGGTAGGTGTGGTGTTGTCACAACCTGGCTACTAGCCAGACAAATCAGAAACTTCAGGAATGGCATGGATGGTAGCCTCTGCTTAACCCATCTTTTTCCTGACACCAGCAGTCACTTGCACCTGACACTGACCTTAGGCCTCCTTTCCCTTGGGGGCAAAGCCTGCATAGACAACATGCCCAGTTACAAGCAATCACCTGCACTTTCCTCTGGCTAGTGTGTTTGTTCTTCCCTTTGTTCAGACGATGTGAGTATGTAAAAAAAAATTATTTAACGTTTCCTCTTGATAATTCAGGTATTTCTTTAAAAGTCTGTGGTTCTACTACTCCCTCTCTCAGTCTCTATCTTTTGTTCTCTCTCTCTTCCTAGTTGGGTAATCTAAAAGGTGCAACGATAAATATTCACAGTAAAAAAAATATATGTATAACAAGAACATATATATACATACACATAATAGGCATGTATGGAAGAAATGAAGTGTCTTGTTATGAACACAGGTTCTAGAGTCAGACCCTCTTGTGCAAATTATTGCTCTGCCTCTTCCTCCTGTCTGAACAAAATGCATGCTTGAACAAAATGCTGTTCTATCAAACTCTGCATTTTCTCATCTGGAAAATGGGAACAATAAGAACCACCATTAAATAGGTAACGAACAAATGTGTTTGCAGCACAGAACCTGCTGCATACAGTGCTTTCAACTGATGCAAGCTATTAATATTATGAGAAGTAAATAAAATACAAACTTAAATATCTATTATCTGACCATGTTTACAATAAACAAAACACAAATTCTGATTTGCTCACTTCCTTTATTTGAAATAATTTTTAAAAAACAAAATTACATTTCTTAAGTGCCCCCCCCCACCCTTTTTTGCCTCCTTGCAATGCAGTGCAGTGTTTAAGGAATTTCTCACCTTATGAGTCTTGATGAAAGAATGAATTCAGCTCCCTCTACAGAAAAGAATGAATGAATTCAGCTCCCTCTACATTTTCCCAACCTTTATTCCAGACAGCCAGGTAGACAGTGTGGGCTCTACCAATTAGACACATTCCCCACAATGGCCACCCTGTCTCCCCCGACCCACCCCCAAACACACACACTTGCACACACAGATGCTGAAATGGCAGGGTCTAGAAGGAACCATCAGGCAGCAATAAGGTTGTAGGGAACATGGTGAGTGAGTTCGAGGGTGGCTGTGGCAGCCCTAATGGTGGCAGCACTCAGGGTCTCAAACCAGCACCCACAGACTCAGACTGGCTCAGGCTGCAGCATCAATGTCCCTCTCCTCTTCCTTCCCACTCTCAGGACACACACTCTGTGCAGGGGAAAAGTGATTTCTCCTAGTTGTAGCCAGGGCCATCTGGTCTGCCACCTGTACCTCCGCAACATTCAACTTCCCAGAGTTGAGCACCTCAGAAATGGCACTTCATGGAAAAGAGGAGAGCCCAGCCACAGCTTCAAGAGGAGCCATTTGAGTCAACCTCTTCCTCTCCTTTCTCCTCTGGAGGATCCAAGCCTGTCTGTATTAATTTCTGCCTCAGACGACATGCATGAGGCAGAGCTGGACGGAAGTTTCAGGGTTAAAGAAGCTCTGATACATCCAAAGAATTTTGGGAAAAGCATATGGAAATCACAAAATGGAAGTGAAAACATTTATCTGAAGGAAGAACAGAGAGAAAGGAAAGTTCTCCAATGTGAAAAAATGAAATACTAACAATATTTGACTGGTTTCCCTTGAATTACCCAGGTTACTACTTCAAAATGGTCACCAAAGCCTTTTAACAATGAAACTTGGGGAGAAAATATAATGGCTGAAAGTAGGGGGAAGTTAAATTTTTAAAATGTCATAGAAGTAGTAATAATTAGACTTCCAATTAGTCTAATGATTATACTTTCAACTAGTCTAATTACTAGACTTCCAATGATTATTGAAAATGTAATATCAGAAACTGTACAAGATATGTTTAGTTATTTAATCTGCATAAAATTTTGGTATAGGTATTGTTATTGCATCTGTTTTTCAGATGATGAATTTGAGGCACAAAGAGATTAAGAAGTTTGTCCAAGGTCAGGCAGCTCCTAAGTAATGAAGAGGGGCAGCTAACAGCTGCAGACATTTAAAAAATGCTTCAATGACATGAGGAGTTGCTCAGAATACAAGGTGAACTTAAACAAGAAGAATACAAGACGCTGTCCATATAAATATAGTTATAGTCCATAAAGTCATAAATATCCACGTATCTGCAAAGAAACCATCTAAATGGTTTATCATATTAATCATAGTTGTGGATCTTAGATATGATCGTGGACACTTAAATTTTTATCTTTACCTTGTTTCTGTGAGTTTCTTTGATGAGCAACTTCACCAGCATGTTCTACCTTTCTGCTTTGTGACTTCTATTGAGCCACTTACCTCCTCATATCCCCACCTGGAAGATGAAAACTATGAGTACCTGTATTATGAGATGGTTGTGAAGATTAAAAAGGTAAAAAAAATTTGAGAAAAAAGCCTAGTACATAGAAAATGCGTATTAATGCTAATACAAAAGTTAATACTCACTAAGCATACAACATTTTAAAATATGCTGAGAAGTAGTCATAAAATAGCCTGCAGGCAGGTAGACTCTCTTCCTATTTCCAAAGAGATTTAGGCACCTCCATAGCCCCCTCTCAGTCATGCAAAGAGCCCTACTGAGACCCTCCAGTCCTATCTGCAGATATGCAGCAAGCAGGAGGCATCCAATACTAAGTCCCTAATCATCACGAAAGGGCCCAAGGAACCACCGGACCCACCACTTCCTTCATTACTCCCATTCAAGCCACACCCTCCAGCTTTTGACCTGAGACATCCAGCCACCAGGTCCTCACTTTCCTGCATTCTCCTTGGGAGCATGAACTGGCAGACAGGATGTCATTGCTAGAAGCATTCACCTTCATCTCCTTCTGGGCTCGTGAGTTACTCCCAATTATTTTATTCTAGATGAGTGACCAAAGTAATTCTTCAACTTTTCCTTCTTATAGTCTCAGATGTTCATTGGAAATTCTTCTCTTTTACTTACAGTTGGACTTGGAGTAACAAAAGTAGAGCAGTCCCAGATATCCATCTCCACAGAAGTAAAGAAAAGTGTTAAGATATATTGTAAGGTATCAAGCAAAAAGTTTGAAACTGAAGTCATTCACTGGTACCGGCAGAAACCGAATCAGGCTTTGGACCATCTGATTCAGGTTGCTTCAACAACATCCCCAGCTCGAGTTCAAATGAATAAGAGAAGCAACAAATTTGAGGCAAGAAAGAATTCTCAAACGTTTGCTTCAATCCTTACCATCAATTTTGTAGAAAAAGATGATGTGGCCAATTACTACTGTGCTGGATGGGATCCACCATACTCAAACTGTTGAGACAACCAACACAAGATCCCTTGCTGGAGTCTGTGCCTGCCACATCCTTCCCAAAAGTGGTGACCACAGCCAGCACCCCAGCTGGGCTCTCAGCCCGGGGCTTGCCTTCTCTGTGACTCTTGCTGGGCTTTCCAGGAAGCCATATGGGTTATGCTTACACATTAGTTCCCAGCTGACCCTAGAAGTTGTGGTTTAAAAATCTTTATTTGACACTAATTTCCTAATAAGTTAAAGTCCTGTCTGGAGACTGAGAGGACTCGGGCTGTAGCACCATCCATCGAGACTTGTAGTAAGCGGCAAGGTGCAGGCTCTTGTTGCATATAGTCAAGACGACCCCTCTGTGGTGTTACTATCATTGGTCCAGTTTACAACTGAAGAACTTAAAGCTTAGAGAACTGAAGCCAAATGATCAAAGACAAGAAGTCATGTTTTTTGAACTGAGACGACACTTGCAATTATTCAAGTGAATGCTAGGATATCTGGCATAAATTAGGGATTGAGTAAATGCCCTTTTTCTGGGGTTGTGGGGAGGGAGATTCTGCCAGCTCATCATCAGAATATAGCTCCCAGCCACTGGGGCCATTAGATGAGCCCCCCATGTTGAAATAACCCCTGATTTTGCCTTTAAAAGAAGAAAAGATAACCTGGCAAGACAAGAAGAGCCAGCATTGTTTCATGTGTCTGTGTGTGTGTGTGTGTGTGTGTGTGTGTGTGCAAGTTCTCTGCAGTGTTCTCAAGTCTTTGCATATATTAGCTCCTTTAATCCACACTACCTATAAGGTCTGCTCTGCTATTCACATCAAACATGTGAATAACTAATGAGGTAGGTAGAGTAGAGAGTGGTTCATGCACTTGTTCAAGTCATACAGCTGGTACGTGGCTTAGGGACCCAGATAATCTGGCTCCTTTTGAATATTAAAACTAGACTGCTTCTTAATCACAGGAATTAAAAGAAATGACACATTGTTTCTATTGTTTTAGAGGAGACAGAATTAACCATCATGAAACATTAACTGACAAATTATTATTGTATGTTGAAGCATGTGCCCAGGATATGAGTGATTAAGTATATTCACCGAGTAAGTGAAACGCTTGTAAGTTACCAATTGATTTTTCAGTGTAAAACAATTTTTTTTTTGCTTATTGCCACAGGTCAATAGTGATATTCAGTAAACTTTTGAAAGCCCTGTTATATTTTCAAATATAAAGTTAATTGAAAGAACAGAATATGGAACTAGAAATGTAAAACCTGTTTAAAAATTTTCAAACATATAGTGATCCAAGTAAACATGTTACTAAGTATATAAGTGTAGAGAAAATGTTTGAAAGCAGACAATGATGACTTTTATTTTCTTTAGTTTTGACTAATTTATTAGTCAATTAATTTATATTCTATTGAAGTCTTCTCAAAATATTTTCATCATTTGTAACTCATTTACTCAGATTTTCTTCAGTGAGCATTTGCTATTCTTCAAGCTCCCACATTTACCAGTTTTGTGACCCAGAGTAAGTCATGTTTGCCATATTGTTCTCATCTGTCAGAGGGAGATAATAATATCACCGCTTCTCAAGTTTGATGAGAAGTTCAAATGAAATAATGCAAAAAAAGGACAATGTTAGCAATTCTCAATATATATTTGGTATAATATTAATTTCAAAGGATTATTATTGCATGTAAAAATGAGCATTATTTTAAAATACCCCTCTCCATGACATAGTGTTCATGGGGCAATTCCTAAATCCAGGGTGAGTAGATGCTGATTCTGTTTCCACAAATTGCTCTGTTTGCTAGTCCCTCTAGCAATTTCAGGCATGCCTTTTCTTGAGGAGTACCCAGGTCATAAGTGAAATTTGATATCTCTGAGTTATAATCTGCATGATGACATTCCAATTAATTATAAAACAGAATACTTAATTGTATTTCAAATCAAAATGTCCTATGACTTTTAAAATGAGGTATGGATATTGCTAATGTAAAGTTTCAGTGTGTCATTTTTAAAAATTGTAAAATGTTGTCCATGTTTCAGACTCCCAAGCCCCGAATCCCAAACAAATGAACAGAGGGGTCAGTTTTTGCAATGGATAAAAAAGCAATAAGCTCGTATCTCTGGAATGTTTTATGGTCTGAAAATTAAGGAAGGAACAGGTAAGTTTGGAGCAGAATTAGGTTACTCCAGAACTGCTTCCACACTGTCTAGACAAATTTTAAAAGTTTTGTTCCTAGGCAAAAATTTCATTCATTAAGAAGTAATGTTAGATGAGTATTTGGGAACAGCCTATCAGATAAAAATCCTATATCCATGTCAGTTTAGCACTCCTGGGAACTACTTAGCTCTGGCATGGTCCATAAAGTCCCCAGAGGACCTCCAGCCTCACCACTGTTTCCTCTCGTATCAAGTCATGCCACACCTTCTTCTCATTGACCTGGGCCAGCCAACAACCTGGGTCCTCACTTTCTTATCTTCTCCTGTGGACACACTCTGGCAGCTAGGAGGATGTCTCTGCTGGGAATACTCATATTTTTCTCCCCCTGCACTTGTGAGTTGCTCCTCTGCTATTTTAACACAAGAGATGAAAGTGATTCTTTATCATTTATTCTTTCTATGTCACATGTTCATGGGAATTTCTCTTTTTTTTTTTGTGCAGTTGGACTTGAGAAGTTAATTTTGAAGCAACCAAAAATGTCAATTTCTAGAGCAACAGATATGAGTGCCCACATATCTTGTATGGTGTCCACTGCAGATTTTGAAAATAGAGTTATACACTGGTACCGGCAGAAACCAAATCAATTTTTGGAACATTTGACATATATCTTTTCAACTCAAGGTCAAGCTCACGTAGGTGAGAAAAAACAGAAATTTGAGGCGAGAAAATATGTTCAAACGTGTACTTCAGTCCTTTCCATCAACTTTATAGAAGAAGAAGATGTGGCCATTTACTTCTGTGCTGCTTGGGACCCACGGCACCTGAAGTGTCAAAATGTCTCACACAACATCCTCTCTTGGGTCTCTGCCCAGCCACATCCTTCCCACCAGAGCAAATGCAACAAACTCCTCACTGCGTTTCCAGATTCAGCCTTGCTTTCTCTGCAACACTTACTGAGGTTTCCAGGAAGCCACCTTGGGTTAATGCTCATGCATCAGGCCCTACTTTAAGCAGGAAGTATTCCTGACCATGATGTTCCCAAATAATCATTTAGCATGACTTCCTGGTCTGGGAACAGGTGGACACAGGCTAAGCCCTCATTCATATCACCACTCAAAGACTTCTATTAACTGCAAATGGCTTAGGCTGAGGGAGGAAATCATGGTGTGCCAGGAATCCTACAGATAATTATTGTAGAACTCTTGTAATAGAACTGTCATTTGCCCATTTTAATAAAGAAATTAAAGGTTAGTGAATTTAAGTGATTGGTCAAAGGTAATGAATCATGTGGCCACTCTGAAACTTTAAAAATCACAGTTCTATAACAAACTCTTCTGAGCAGGTATCTTTTTTCTCAGGGGGAGAAAAATTTTTACCCACTTCACATTCAGAGGTGTGGCAACACAATGTCATCAGAAAAGTGTCCTGAGGCATTGGAACTGTTAGATGAGCTCACCCTACTGTGGATAATATTGGTTTTGCTTACAAAAGAGAAAGAATGGGCCAAGAGAGAAGAGCTAATAATTTTGTGTGCAACAGCATTCTCTATTAGTATTCTGATCCCTTGCCTATTGGCAACCTCTGAAGTCTGTTCTGTTATTGTCATGAAGCACACTTGACTCATGAGGTAAGGAAGATATTACATATCTCAGTCACTTGGTCCAGGTCACACAGCTGGTTTGTGGCAGAGCAATGTTAGACCCAGGAAATCTGGCTCAAAAGTCTATACTCTTTGACTGTAAGAGGATAAAATGAAGTGCTATACATTGTTCCTGTAAAGGAAACAAAATTAAGCCTAGTGGAGCATTCACTGGCACAATTATTATTTTATACTGAATCATGTGACCAGGAGCTGAATGACTAGGAATCTCTGCAGAATAAGTGAAATGCCAATAAATTATCAATTTGTTTTGCAAAATGTAAAGTAATAAAATTTCTATTGTTTTATGATGTCATCTCTGAAATAATTGAAAAAGAAATGAAGAATGAAGAATACCCTTTATTCCGTGCATTTTTCTTACAGCAGTACATACTGGGCACCTACAGAAAAATACAGATATCACCTTGCATTTGTCTTACTTAACAATAATTTCCAAGTCATGGTAACAGATTCAGCCTAATCATCTTCTTTTCCAAGGATTGAGGGAGAGTATTGAAAGATAAAGAGGGTCCCAGGAAAGGCTGACCTGGGGATGAACTCAGACAATCTGTCAATCTTTCTCTTCTGGCCTTTGATACACTCAACCTTTTGTGATTCACATCTTGTCCATGTAATTCCTAACAATCATAGTACCTCAGAATGGGCCAAAATTGATTTCTTGAGACTATATAGGCCCTCACTGGTTACCTAAACTTTAATACAAGCTAAAGTAGAGAACAAGATCACAAATAATCTAAGCACATAAGGTCTTCATAAGTAAGCATATGAAAAAATGTTCTGCATCATATGCTATTAGAGAACTGAAAATTGAAACAATAAGATACAACTACACACCAAAATCCAAAAACATTGACAACACCAAGTGCCAGCAGAATATGGAGCAATGGGAATTCTCATTTATCACTGGTGGGAATAAAAATGGTACATTTTGAAGGCAGTTTGGAAGTTTCTTACAAAACTAAACATAATCTTACCTAACAATCCAGAAATCACTCCTTGGGATTTACCCAAATGAAATGAAAATTGCACATGGATGTTTACAGCAGCTTTATTCATAATTGCCACAACTTGGAAGCAACCAAGATATCCTTCAGTAGATAAATGGATAAATAAGCCATGATACATCCAGGCAATTGAATATTAATCAGTGCTAAAAAGAAATGAGCTGTCAAGCCATAAAAAGACAAGGAGGAAACCAATGAATATATTTATATACTAAAAGAGCCAATCTGAAATGACAACATGCTGTGTGATTCCAACTATATGACATTCTGACAAAAGGCAAAACTAAGGAGACAGTAAAATATCAGAGGTTGCCAAAGGGTTAGGGTGGAGAGCGGGATGAAGAGGTAGAATACAGAGGATTATAGGGTAGAGGCTACACATATCATTTACATTTGTCCAAACTCAAAGCATGTACCATGCTGAGCAAACCCTAAATTAAACTATGAACTTTGGGTGATAATGTTGTAACAATGTAGATTCATCAGTTGCAGGATGTTGATGGGGAGAGGGTTGTGCATGTGTGGAAAAAGGAGGTATATGGAGCTCCCTGTACTTTCTGCTCAATTCTTCTATGAACCTAAAACTACTCAAAACAGTATTTTTTTAAAATTTGAGTTGGAGTCTCACTCTGTCACCTAGACTGGAGTGCAGTGGCCGCTCCCGGCCACCGCAGCCTCGACCTGCTGGGCTCCGCGATCCTTCCGCCTCAGCCTTCCGGGTAGCCGGAATTACAGGCGCGCGCTACCACGCCCGGCTGATTTTTTTTATTTATTGTAGAGATGAGGTCTCGCCAAGTTGCCCAGGCGGGTCTCGAGCCCGTGGGCTCAGGCAATCCACTCACCTCAGCCTCCCAAAGGCGCGGGATTACAGGCTGAGCCACCGAGCCCGGCTGAAAACAGTATTTTTTTTTTAAATCACTCTGGCTGCAATATAGAGAAAAGTTTGTTGCGAGGCAAAGAGTAAAGTAAGATCCAGTTTAAGAGGCTACTATAATAGAAAATAGGGAGTTGTTTAATGGGTATAGAGTTTCAGTTTTGCAAGATGAAAAAGTTTGGAGAACTATTATACAACAATGTTGATATACTTTTTAAAATGTAGATGTACTTAACACTACGGCATTACTATGGCTAAACTGTATACTTAAAAATAATTGATTCAGTGAAAAAAAAATGTTTTTTTTTCCATACAGGAATACATAGACATGTCTATGGAAATAATTGTGCCGCCTTCTTTACATGATTGTCACAATTAGTGCTCAAGAGTCTCACAGAGCAGAAATGAGATATCCATAGTGAGTTGCCCTGTTTTCAGATCTCAAATAAGAACTCTTCATCAGCGTTTTAGGCATCAGGCTAAATGGAAATGACAGGGGAAGAGACACTGGCTCACACTACATTCAAATGATAGAATACTGCATAACCTTTGAAAGCAATGTTTTATGGATTTATTAATAAAGTTAGAAAATATTCACAGTACAACATACATAAAAGTTCTTCATGAAGCATATAATAACTTTTATAACATATAAGAGGTGCTTTTTTTAAGGGAAGGGAATTCTCCAAAATTTTAAGAAAAATTAATAATTCCCAAAGAAATATATGACTTTAATTTTGTTCATGTCTTTTTATTAATGTTTTCCTAGATGAGATACTAAGATTTTGTTGTAAATATATTTCACAAAGTAGTTTTCACTTGTTTGATAATAGTAGTTAATACTAAGATTTAATAACATCATTGGAAACTCATGCTGTGTCAGGTACTAATGTCTGAACATTTCATGCATTACTGTTGGGTAATGTGATAATGTAAACCTCTTAATATCTCTAAAACATATATATATATATAAGCAAAATACACTTGTGAAAACTGAGACCCAAGGTTAAATAACTTGGTCAACATACTACAGCATTAAGTAGTATAGGAGAGTGATTGTCTTTGGTCATTAAAAATAATTTTCATATAGATAAATACCTGAAATATTGTTCATGATAATAAGTTAACTGGAAGAAGAGAATATAATGGCAATTATTCACATCCCCCATATATGTAGGTGTATGTGTACATACATATATATATGTGTATATATGATATATATGCAGAAAAAAAGGAAAAATAAATGATGGGCACCTGTTACTATCATTTTTTATATTTAATTTGACTCTAATTTTCCTTAATGAATAATTGTTACTTTTATGAATTCTCATAGTTGTCAGCTCTGTGTCTTTGAATGAGTCATTTAATCTCTCTTTGCCACTGTCCTTATTTGCCTCATGGAGATTATCTGCAACAAACCTACTGCACAGATTTATTGAGAGGATGAAATAGAATAATGTAAGACACTAGAATGATACTTGGTGAATAACAAGTATTCAATGGATAGTAGATTTTGAATTAATAGTATGTTAATTCTAAAGCTTATTGTAATATATTAGACATAATATTGCTTTGAAAATTCTCCTCCACATGACATATAATCATGAGATAGTTCCAATGTCCAGAACAGGTAGAAGCTGATATCCACCACAATTGCATATCTAACACAATTGCGGTCTAGCCCCTTCTTGGAGGACCACAAATTATAAATGAAATTTGATTTTACTTATACATCATAATCTTCTTAATGACATCCCAATGATATACAAAATACATCAGTGTTTGTGCATGTGCCATATTAAATAATATCAGCGAGATATTTAAGCATCTAATTTTTTTCTATAATTGTATTATGAAAAAATAAAGGTAGGTTTCTTACCTGAGTCATGAATCAACAAAAAAGCAAAGAAGGATAGACACAGGGACAGAACAGAACAGAGCAGGTATAACTTCATATTTCCATAGTAATATTTCTACAGTATGGGATTTCAGAGCAACTGGTGAGTGCATAAAAAAACCATCTCTGCCCCAGCCCCAGTTGTTTACATTCATTCTAGAGATCTCTTTTGAGATAGTGAACACACTTATTCGACCTATTCAGAACTCTAGGATGCTGGAAGTTCCAGCACTGCTTATAACTAGCAATTCATGAAAAACCACAGGGAACCACCCTACCCACAATCTCTTCTGAGATACCAGGACAGCCCCACCCTCCTGCCACTGACCTGAGATCTCCAGACAAGAGGGTCCCTACTTTCTTACTTTCTTCCTGGGGAGCCAGCCAAGCAAGCAGGATGCCACTGCTGGAAGTTGTTATCGTCTCCTGCCTCTGAGCTTGTGAGTTTCCCCCAATCATTTCATTCTACGGGAGAGTCTGAAGACGTTCTTGATTGTTGCCTCTTCACATATTATTTGTTCATGGGCATTTTTCTTCTATGCTTGCAGTTGGACTTGGGCAGTTGGAGCAACCTGAAATACCCATTTCCAGAGCAAGACATAAGAGAGTGCTCACGTGTATTGCAGGGTGTCCTTCCAAGACTGTTATGATGGAGTCATATTCTGGTACCGGCAGAAACCAAACTGAGGTTTAGAATATCTAATAAATGTCTTCTCGACAACCCTGGCTCAAGTAAACTTAGGTGGGAAGATCAACAAACTTGAGGCAAGTAAAAATGCTCAAACTTCCACTTCAACTTTGAAAATAAATTTCATAGAGAAAGAAGATGAGGCTGTATACTACTGTGCCTGCTGGATTGGAATCCACAGCATTAGAGTTGTCCAGGTAACCTGGACAAGAACCATCTCTGAGTCTGTGCCCACCCACATCCTTCTCAATTTTGGGCAACCACAGCAAGCTCCTGAGCTGGTCACCCAGCCTGAGCCTCCCCTCCCTGCAGCACTTCCAGAACTTTGCAGGAAGATATCTTGGATTGTGCTCACTAATTGTGCCCCAAATGGTGTCAGCAACTAGGGTTCAAATTAAGAGACATTTGACACTATTTTCGCTAAATTAGGTTATTTAGGAACTCTAAAAACACAGGGTGGATAGCTTAGAGCAAAATTCATCTGTCTGGTAATTCACTGTATAGAGATTTCCAGTAAACGAATGGTTCAGAATGAAGGCAGGAAGTGGTATACTTCAGGAGAGGGGTGTGCATATCACATAGGTATTTTCTGTAATTATTTTCCCATTCTGTCCTTGAGCACTGGAGATTTTCAAAGTTAGAATGATCTGTCAAGCATAAAAATCGTATGGCTTTTATTAGCATCTTGAGGCCATCCTGAAGAAACCTAGGGGTCACTAGATAAATAAGTAAACAATCAGACCAAAGTCTAAATCCTGTGTCCTAGGGTAAGGGGATGCAGTTCCTTCCACATTTAGGCTCAATGCTGGGGCAAAACAAGCATGGCTCTTTGACACAGAGCCCCTGGGCACAGTAGGTGACCTCAGCCTGGTGGGTATGCCTTGAAGACCTTGTTCTCCAGGGTTCTGCAAAGAAAACAAAAATCCTAAGTAAAATAGATCAGATGGTTAAAGGAAAGATAATGCATGCTTCCTGCATATATAAAGAAAATAACTATAATACTCCTCACCAATTAATAAAATAAAAATAATGATTGACAAATATTTTATGTTTATCCTGTAATTAATAGGTGGTTGAAGAATGGTGAAACAAAATGCAAAATGTAAAAACTTCCCCTTCACCTCTTTGTAGTCTACTTTCATGCAAGGAGGAAATAAATGAGGAAAACACTTACTTTAGAAAATTTTTCTGTATTCATAGTTAGTAATATAGATATCCTACCACATAATTGCCATGCATGCAGTTTATCTGCAGTCCTTGAAATACCTACAATGCATTCATTCCCCATTTCTCCCTTCCCAGGGTCAGGTTGTACTATTAAGGACAGAGATGCTCTTGAAAGACAATGAGGAGCTCCAAGGAGCCCTAAGGCAGGCCAGCCCCTTCCCAGAGGCAGATTCAGAATCTTGAGTATCACACTGTATCCATTGTGATTCCTGACACTAGTGGTCCACCCTGAGAATGACCCAAGAACCTGACTGAGTCTCAGCAGACCTCTCCTCTCTCCTAATGCATACATAGAAGCAAAAGTAAGACGAAGACCATTAAAAAAAAATTCAGAGTCTGAAAATGTGAACCTTTTCAGAAAGATGTGAATCAAAAGATGTAATTAAGCTTTTCATAATACCTGTGCTAAGTATTTTACATGGATTGGTTCATTTAATCATCACAAGAACAATGTAGACTCTTACTGTAGTAGCCACACACAGATTTCAGAAGATTGAACCACTTCGACTTTTCACTAGACTCTTGGAAGATTTATGGAAATGAAAACTTGGAAACACATTAAAGTGATGAACAGGAAGGGAAAGGATATCTTAGCTATGTGGCTTGAAAATGTCTAAACATTGTAACACAATGTAACAATTAAAGGCCATGTTCTTCGAAGAATTATTCATATGTTATCAAGAGAATGTTGAAAACAGAACTTGTTTATAAAGCACACTCTCAAATACATACATGCACAGACTGATGAAAGAACAAATGGAAAGTAATTCTCCAAAGTTTAAGGAGTGGATGTTTCTGAAAGGATAGATGATTTTAATTTCTTCTTATCAATTCAACTATCAGTTTCACAAATTTTATACATTGTAACAAAAAGCTCCTATTACTTTTAAAGATAGATATTCCTAAAAGATTCAATATTTTATTAATTTATGCATTTAATATTGACATTGTTTATATAACAACATAATATATAATTGTACATATGTCACATTTAAAATTATTATACTTTTATATTTTCCCACCTAATCATGTCATCACCCTGTAGCTTTCAGAGGAAAAACAGACAAAATTAAATTAAACTTCATGGTAATAGTGGCTACCAGAGAGCAGAGAGTCAGTAAACTATGTCAATGACCAGCCTTCTTTAGTTTAGTAATTAAAGTCTTGTTGAACACAACCTTGCTCACTGGTTTGCATATTGTTCATAACTGCTTTTGTACTCCCATGGTAGATGATGGTTCATCCTCCATAGCCACAGGTTTGCATCTGCAGATTCAACCAACTATGGATTGAAAATATTTGGGGAAAAAAAATAAAAAAGATACAATAAGAAAAAAATAATAAAATAAAACATAGCACTTACATTTTATTAGGTATTATAAGTAATTTAGAGATGATTTAAAGTATATGGAAGAATGTGCATAAGTCATATGTAAATACTGCACCATTTTATGTCAGGGACTTGAGCATCCATGGATTTTGATATCCGCCGTGGATGACTAATACTTGCCACAGAGACCTACGAAGACTCAAATATTTACCATTTGACCCTTTATGGAAATTGCTTGTCAATCACTGACTTAGAGTGTTATACTGATGAGTGACATTTATTTTTATTTAATAATTCCCAATTTCTGAATGTTTCTTTAATGTCTCTGTTATACATCCACCCTCTCCATATTAGCTGTGTGACTATGGATAAATTAGTTTGCCTATCTTTGATTCACTTACCTAATTTTAAAAGGGAAAACATAATAATATTTACCTGAATGAACTGTTGGGAAAGTACTTAAATAGTACACATGAAGTTCTTGCAAGTGCTTGGAGCAATCCTCATGCTCAATAAACTGAGGCATTACATTGATCATTGATTATTATTACACATTAGAAAATAAACTTATTTAGGATAATACGCTAAAGTCCTTGGTACTCCAAGTTTGGTTTGTGAACCAGCAGCATCTGTTTCACTTAGGAGCTTGTTAGAAATGCCTTAAATGCAGCCTCATCCCAGAGCTATTGAATCAGAGTCTCATCTCACATGCCCCCCATGTCACTCCTACATACTTTATAGTGTGAGAACTAGGAGTCTTAGTGCCAGGTTGTTCAACAGATAAGTTCCACAACCTAGGACAAGTGCAAGCCAACCCATTTCCACAGGATGATCTGCCTAGTGTCCTCTCTAATTTCCAGAGAGAAATATTGAGTAAATATTTGGTCTCTCTGAAATACATGGCAACCTCTCTGTTAATGAAAAAATAATGTACTCTATTGTTTCTGTATGCATACTTTTATTTCCATTTGTAAAATTTGTTATAAAATCAGTGCAAATTTTTGGTAGTTATTTTATTTACTGAAAAATACAGGTCTTCTTTCATTACTTGGAGTTTTAGATCCACAGCCAATCTACAGGAAGAGTAATTTTTGCATTGGTCACAAACGATATGTACTCATATCACTAGGGCAATGTTGCTACTGAAAAATGAAATAGAAGGAAACAGAGGAAAGGGACAGAAAATGAAGTTAATTGCCACTGTCACCACTTACCCACACCCAACCTTCATAGAAAGAGCTCTTCCCCAACTATCACCCTAACACCAGATCTACTAGGCACTCCTGGGAAACTGTGGGGGATGAGGAGGGGCAGCCATTTCAGAACAGCCACTTCTGTACTCCACAGGGAAGGCTGCCATGGAATCACCATGACAGACTTGTTTTCTTGACACTAATTTAAGCCAAGCTACCCCTGTCACACACTTAAACCTTCTAAACACCAGTGTCCTCACTTTCCTGCTTCTTGAAGACACAGCCTGGCAGAACAGAGCATGCCAGTGCTAGGATCATGTATCTTCTTTGCTCTGGCATGGCAGATTGCTCCTCAATTATTTTACTCTGTATTTTAGATGAAGAAATTCTTTACAACGCCTGATCTATAGGTCAGATGTTCATGAGAATTAATTTTGCCTACAGTTGTCCTTGGGAAGTTAAAGTTGGCATAAATCTAAAATATCAATTTCAAGGGCAAAATATGATGATGCTTTCATATCTTGCAAGACTGAAAATGAAGTTATACACAAGTATCAGTTGAAATTGAAGTGAACTTTGGGAACATCTGATATATGTTTACTCAACAATGACATTTTCTCTAAGTTCATTAGGTGTTGTGGCTAACAATGATGCCCACCCTTCTATATAGACCTTGAAAGTGAATTTCTCAAAGATGGAGATGAGGTCACCTACTGCTATGGTCCTTGAGTCATCTGGCATCAAGCCTACACTTTCCTGCCTTTTTTGTGGGACACAGCAGGATGTCATTGCTGGAAGTATTCCTTTTTTCCCTTCCTCTGCATTCGTAACTGCTCTCTAATCATTTCAACTTTTGAAGAGAGAGCAAAGAAGATCTTTAATGATGCACCTTTAAACGTCAGGTGTTCATACAGATTTATTTTTGCCTTTTGGCTTGTTTTGGAGAGTTGAAGTTGGAGCAGGGTGAAATATTAATTTCTGGAGAAATATACGAAAAGTCCAAATAATGTGTAGGGTCACATCTAGCCTCTTAACTACTTGAAGCATAGACAGACATCTTTTCTTCAGCAACATCACTGGCTCAAGTTCAATTAGATGCTGTGGCTAAAAATGATGTTCTAGATCAATTTTGACCTTGAAAATACATTTACGGCAAAAGGAAATGTGGGTATTTATGTGCTTGCTAGAGCCACAGGTGAGAAATGACAATACCACCCATATGGAATCCTTCAGGTCTGCACTCAATATGAGCACAGTCTTAACTGGGTTCTCAGGGCCAGCCTCCACCTCCCAGACCTTCCCTTAAACATTTGGATTGTGTTTATACATTAGGACCTTCAGAAATCAGTATATTCTGCATTCAGTGTCCAGAGAGTTCCTGGAAGTTTATATGGCTCAAACTGAAAGAGAGAATCACTGAGTAGCAGGAAACAGGCTGGTTATTTTATATATCTTATATAATCACTGCATCACTTTTGCAATGTAATCTTCATTTATTCCATTTTAATGTGAGTAATCTGAAAGGCAAAATAGCTTCTTAAATTCAGAATGCCAATGTTTCCTCATCCCTGCCCTGCCACCCTGAGAAAGTTAGCATTTATACTCCATTCATGTTAGCATGAAGCGTGATGGAACTGGTGCCTGCTCCTCTGGCTCATTCCAAGCGGAGAGATAGTGTTACAGATGAACAGGCAAATATTCTTTTGCATAGGCATCAGGTCCTCCCAGGAAAGTGAGGGACATTAGATGATCCCACAACAAAGTGGATGCCTTTCCCTGAAATTCTTCCTGTGAGCCTGCCAAGGATCACAGAAGTCACTTATCCAGTGCCATTTTCTCCTGCTCAAGCATTGCTTTAAAATGTTTATGTGGACCAGGTGCAGGGGCTCAAGCCTGTAATCCCAGCACTTTGGGAGGCCGAGGTGAGCAGATTGAGCCATGGGTTCGAGAACAGCCTGAGCAACTTGGCTGCCTCATCTCTACAATAAATCAAAAAATTAGCCAGGCATGGTAGCGTGTGCCTGTAGTTCCAGTTACTTGGAAGGCTGAGGTGGAAGTATCTCCGGAGTCCGACACATCGATACTGAGGTGGCCGTGAGTGTGCCACTGCACTCCAGCCTGGGCAAAAGAGTGAGACTCCAACTCAAACAAAACAAAACAAAACAAAAACCAATACATCTAGTCATATTAAAACTGCTGAAAATCAGAAATAAAGAGAAAGTCTTGAAACAACCAGAAGGAAAAAATAGCAGGGTTTCCACCAGAAGCCATGCAAGCAAGAAGATATTGGAGTGAAATATTTAATGTGTTAAAAGAAGTATCACCCAGCATGGAAATATTTTCAGACAACATAAAAACAGAGATAATTCATTGCCAACAGACCTACTCACAATAAATGTTAAGAGCAGTTATTCAGGCAGAAAAAAAATGGTGTGAGTTAAAAACTTGAATCTACACAAAGATATGGTAAGCATTGGAAATATAATAAATGAAGGTAAAATGTTAACTATATAGTCTTTTTTTAATTGCCCTAACATGGCAGTAGATAAAGTTGTTTTGTAAATATTGAAAATATTTTTGGTTTGTGATCAGTATAGTCTCTTTACAACTAATCCACTGGGCCACTGCAGTGCAAAAGTCCTTGCCCCATTTAGGTCTGAAGGGTAATTTAACTATATGACAACTGGAAGGGCATCTACTGTATATTGAAAGAGATGCAACAAACCTGCCTTGGTTTGAGTTTCTTCAGAGAGTGAGCCTCAGCCCTTGAGGACAAATTGTTTGTTTGGGGGGAGTACAGGAGGACCCCTGGGAAAATAGGAAGTGATTAGGAAAAGGAAGACAAACAACAAAGAGTGTTTTACTAACCAGATACCAAAGTAGCAACTGGAACCTCAGAGAGGCTCAAAACTAAGTGATTAATTAATAATTCCTTGTTATTCTGCTTTTGCATTCTGTGGGACTGACCATACAAAGTGAATAAAATCTGCAGACCCCTAAGTGATCTGATTATCAACTGGGGAATCCTGTGAGTCAGAACGCTGCGAGGAAGTAACTATAGGTAGCAAAATGTTCTCAGTGTTCTCATAAATTATAAAGATAGAACATAAAATTGAACAAACAATCTTATATGTATGTGAAATAAATTTAAAAGATGATCAGAAATTAACTCGTAAGGAAGTACAACAAACTATTAATAGCAGTTTTCTCTAAGTAGTGGAAGAAAAAGTGATTGTTTTCTGTTTCTTTATGGTTCCTACTGAGTATACATTCACTTTATATTTAAGAAATAACAATGACTGTTTTTTAATATGTGTTAAGATACCAACGACATAACATCTCTAAACTTTTCATTGAACGGTAACATTCAAAAAGTAAGAGAATCTAAGATGGCCAACATGAGGCAGCTAGAGAGAATTTCTCCTACAGAGTAAACCAAGATAGAGTTTCCTTAGCACCCAGAGAGACATAAGACCAGCAGTGCACTCCACAACGCTTCAAAGAAGTGATAATAACCACAGAGTGCAAGGAGAAAAGTTCATTGACCTAGGCTGCAACCAGCCAAACTCTTGCCTATGCCACCACAGTGCACTGGCAGCTTCCAGATGCAGTGGGGAAAGTGAGGGGAATTCCCCACACTCCCACAAAGGTTCAAAACACACAGAGAACTTGGGTAACCCCAGAGACTTGCCTTCCATTTAGGTTGGCTGGGCACTTCCTTGGAGCAAAACATGCCAAGGAAAAAGCCCACAACAACCATATTAGCTGGCCATCTCCCACAAATACCATCTCTTGGCCAGATGTCAACATTACAGCCCAACACATCAGATATAATACCTCAGCTTTGGGGAAAGCCTGATCCCAAACCCAGCAAACACCTCTTTCCAAGTCACTCCAGTCACTCAGGATGCTGTGAGCCATTGCAGGTACCCAGCACAGGACCGCCACTGCTAGTAACTGAGAAACTCAACACACCAAAGCTCTATATAACTAAGAGAACTCGACAGTGCCTATGTCAGTCACCTACCATTCTCAAATAAGAAGAAATAGGCTACCCAAATAAGAAGGTGCTAGAAAAGTAATTGACTATATGAAAAAAACAGAGTTCTCCAACACTCCTAAAAGACCACAACAACTCTTCAGCAATGAACCCTAACCAAAATGAAATTTTTAAAATTCCAGAGATATAATTCAAAAGGTTAATTATAAAATTGATCAATAAACTTCAGGAGAAAGTTGAAAATAAGCATAAAGAAATTTTTAAGAAAAACTGTTCAGGACATGAATAAAAAATTCTCCAAAGAGATAGACACCTTAATGAAAATCGAGATAAAATTCTGGAGATGAAAGAATCATTTGGGGAAGTACAAAATGTAGTGGAAAGTTTTAACAGTAGACTAGAACAAGCAGAAGAAAGGTTCTCAGAATGTGAAGAAAAGGCTTTCGAATTGACACAATCAGACAGCAATAAAGAAAAAAGAAAATCAAGAGAATGGAGCAAAATCTCCAAGAAATGTGGGATTATGTTAAATGTCCAAACCTAAGAATCATAGGTATTTCTGAGGAAGAAGAGAAAGCAACAGTTTGGAAAACCAATCTGAGGGAATAATCGAGACAAACTTCCCTGGCCTTGTCAGAGGTTTACACATCCAAATACAGGAAATTCAAAGAACTCCCAGAAGAGTCATTGCTAAAAGGTCACCCTCAAGGTATATAATAATCTGGTTAGGCAAAGTTAGTGTGAAGGAAAGAATTTAAAGAGCAGTGATACAAAAGCATCAAATAACTTATAAAGGTAAACTTATCAGACTAACAGTAGACTTCTGAATAGAAAATCTACAAGCCAGTGTCTTCAGTCTCCTCAAACATAATAAAAATTAGCCAGTGATTTTCTATCCCTCAAAACTAAGTTTTATAAATGAAGGAGAAATGAAGTCTTCCCCAGACAAGCAAACACTGAGGGAATTTGTTACCACTAGATCAGCTCTACAAGAAATACTCAAAGGAGTTCTAAATATTGAAGCAAAAAGTTGAAACACACCAGTAGAAAAATGCTGGAAACCATAAAGCTCATAGGCCTTACATAGCACCAACACAATAGAGAAAATAAATAAAGAAATAAAGCAACTAAAAAACCACCAGTGTGATGAATGAATAGTTATTTACATATCATTATTAACTCTGAACATAAGTGGTCTCAATGTCCCACTAAAAAGATATAGACTGGCAGAATAGGTCTTAAAAAAAACCCACAACCCAAAATCTGCTGCCTTCAAGAGATCCACTCAACTCACAAAAACTCCTATAGACTCAAGGTAAAGGGGTGGGGGAAAATATTGCATGTAAATGGAAACCAAAAACGAACAGCAGTAGCTTTTCTCATATCAAATAAAACAGATTTTAATTTAACAACAGTAAAAAAAAAAAAGACAAAGATGTCATTATATAATAATAAAGGAATCAATCAATAAGAAGACATAACAATTTTAAATATGTATATATGTGCTTAACACTAGAGCCCGTAGCTTTATAAAACAAATTTAGGTCTAGTAAGAGCTTAAAAAAAAAAAAAAAGAGATAGCTATATGATGATAATAGGAGACTTCAACACTCCATTGACAGCAATAGACAGATCATCAAGATAGAAAGTCAATTTTAAAAAAGTGATTAAACTGGACCCTGAAGCAAATGGAACTATCAGATATGTAGAGAACATTCCATCTAAAACTACAGATATACATTTTCTCATCAGAACATGGAACATTCTCCAAGATAGACCATAACAGGCTACAAATCAAGTCTCAATAAATTCCAAAACATCAAAATCATGTCAAGCATCTTCTCAAACCATAGTGGATTAAATTAGAAATTAACTCCAAGAATATATTGTAAAACCAAACAAAAATATAGAGGTTAAACAATCTGCTTCTGAATGATACTTGAGTCAAAAAAGAAATCAAGATGGAACTTTTAAATTTTATCAAAATGAATGACAACAAGAAATAAGTTACCAAAACATCTGGAACACATTCAAAGCTGTGCTCAGAGAACATCGTATAGGGCTTAAAGCCTACATTAACAAGAGTGAAATATCACATATTGACAACCTAGCATCACACTCAAGGAACTAGAAAAACACAAACAAATAAAACCCAAAGCTACCAGAAGAAAATAAATAATGAAGATAAAAGCAGAACTAAATGAAATTGAAATAAAAAATACAAAGGGTCGGTGAAATAAAAAATTGGTTCTTTGAAAAGATAAGCAAAACTGATAGACCACTAGCTAGATTAATTAAGAAATGAAGAGAGAAGACTCAAATATGTTCAATCAGAAATGAAAATGGTGACATTACAATTGATATGATAGAAATTCAAAAGTTCATCTAAGACTATTATGAACATCTCTATGCAAACAAACTAGACACTCTAAAGGAAATTGATAAACTCTTGGAAACATACAATCCCCTAAACTTAAGTCAGTAAGAAACAGAAACCTTGAACAGACCAACAATGATTAATGAGATTGAAAACAGTAATTAGAAGTCTCCCAACAAAAAAAAAGTCCAGGACCTGATAGATTCACAGCTGAATTCCAACAGACCTTCAAAGAAGAACAGATACCAATTTTACTGAATAGACTGAAGAAGAGGGAAACCTCCCTAACTCATTCTATGAAGCCAGTATTACTCTGATACCAAAGCCAGGAAAAGACACAACAAAAAAAAGAAAACTACGGACCAATATCCCTTATGAACACAGACACAAACATCCTCAACAAAATATTAGTAAATCTCATTCAACAGCACATAAAAAAATAATAATACCCCACAATTAAGTGGGTTTTATGCCAGGAATGTAAGGGTGGTTCATCATACACAAGTCAATAAATGTGACCCACTACATAAAAAGAATTAAAAACAAAAATTATATGATCATTACAATAGATGCAGAAAAAGCATTTGATAAAATCCAGCATCCCTTCATGATAAAAACCCTCAGCAAAATAGGCATAGAGGGAACATTTCTCAAAATAATAAAAGCCATATACGACAAACCTACAGCCAATGGCATTCTGAATGGAGAAAAGTTGAATACATTCCTCCCTCAGAAACTGGAACAAGGCATGGATGCCCACTTTTACCACTTCTATTCAACATATACTGGAAATCCTAGCCAGAGCAATCAATCAAGAAAAGGAAATAAAGCCTATCAAAATTGGAAAAGAAGAAATCAAACTATCTCTGTTAATGACAATGTGATATTATACCTAGAAAATCCTGAAGACTTCTCCTTAAGACTCTTGGACTTGATAAATGAATTCAGTAGCAAAATTTCAGAATACAAAATCAACACATACAAATAAGTAGCACTGTTATACACCAATAGTGAACAAGCTGAGACTCAAACCAAGAACTCAATTCAATTTATGATAGCAACCGAAAATCTAAAACACTTAGGAATATATGTATTTAACCAAGGAGGGGAAAGATAGCTACAAGGAGAACTATAAAACTGATGAGAGAAATTGTAGAGGACACCATAAAATGGAGAAACGTCTCATGCTCATGGATTGGAAGAATCAACATTGTTAAGATGACTATATTGCCCAAAGTAATCTACAGATTCAACACAATCGCTATCAAACTACCAACATCATTTTTCACAGAATTAGAGAAAAACAATCATAAAATTCATATGGAACCAAAAAAAGAGCTAGAATATCCAAAGCAATCCTAAGCAAGAGCAAAGCTGGAGACATCACATTACCTAACTTCAAATTATGCTACAAGGCTGTAGTAACCAAAACAACATGGTACTGGTACAAGAGCAGATACATGGACCAATGGAACAGAATAGAAAATCCAGAAGTAAACTCAAACACCTACAACCGATCTTTGGAAAAATACACAAGAACATACACTGGGGAAAGGACACACTATTCAACAAACGGTGCTGGGACAATTGGATAGTTACACGCAAAAAAAATATGAAACTTGATCCTTATCTCTCCCCATATACAAAAATTAACTCAAGATAGATTAAGGACTTGATGTCAGACCTGAAAACATAAAAATCCTAAAAGAAAAGCCTAAGAAAAACTCTTTTGGACTTTGATCAAGGCAAAAAATTTATGGCTAAAGTCACAAAAGCAAATGCAACAAAAACAAAAAAGCAAGTGGGACTTCATTAAATTAAAAAGCTTCTGCACAGCAAAAGAAATATTCAACAGAGCAAAAAGGCAGCCTACAGAATGGAAGAAGATATTCCAAACAATATATGACATGGGACTAATATCCAGAATCTACAAAGAACTCGAACAAAGCAGGAAGAAAAAAGCAAATAACCCCATTAAAATGGGCAAATGACATGAATAGACATCTCTTGAAAGAAGATATACAAATGGCCAACAAACTTATGAAAAAATGCTCAACATCATTCATCATCAGGAAAATGCAAATTAAAACTGCAATGAGATACCACCTTATACCAGTGAGGATGACCATTATGAAAAATTCAAAAACAATAGATGCTGGCGTGGATATAAAGAAAAGGGAACAACTTGTACACCATTGGTGAGAGTGTGAATTAATGCCACTTCTATGAAAAGTGGCAAGGAAATTTCTCAAAGAACTAAAAGTAGATCTATCATTTGATCCAGCAATCCCACTACTAGGTATTTACCCAAGGGAACAGAGTTATTTATATAAAAAAGACACTTGCACCTGCATGTTTATCACAGCACAATTCACCCACTCATGCAGAGAGTCTTTATGAAAACTATTGTTTTAAAATGACATCTTGCAGAGCATCTCACAGTTCCACCTGTTCTGTCGCCATCTTGTTCAATAGCCCAGCACAATTCACAATTGCAAAGATGTGGAATCAACTTAAATACCCATCATCTAATGAGTGGATAATGAAAATGTGGTATACAAACACTATGGAATACTATTCAGTAATCACAAAGAATAAAATAATGTCTTTTGCAGCAACTTGGAAGGAATTGGAGAACAATATCCTAAGTGAATTAATTCAAGAACTGAAAACCAAACACTGCATGTTCTCACTTCTAAGTGGGAGCTAAACTAAGGAACTGCAAAAAAAAATGGAGAATATTATAATGGACACTGGAGACTCAGAAGGGGAGTGTAGAAGGGGTGGAGGGACAAAAAAAAAATCAACTATTAGAACAATGTGCACAGGTTAGGGGGTGTGGGGAGGGGTATACTTAAAGCCCAGACCAAAACTACTTGTATCCCCCAAAGCTATGGAAATTTAAAAAAAAATTTTTTAAGTAAGATCATTTGAAATAAATTGTCTCTGGTTAGGCTGTCTAAAGTATGAAGCTGGGTCATACCTAAGTAAGCCCTCTGCTTTGCCTAGGTAACTGCCTCCAGGAAGGTCAGGTGTTGAGCAACTGTATTGGAATACTTGCCCATGAGGCACGTCAAATGGAGACTTTAAGGCTTCTCCCTGTGTGTTCCTCTCTCTCTCTCTCCCACCTCCCTCTCCCTCTTCTTCTCTGTCTCTCCCTCCCATCCCCTTCACCTTTCTCTCCCCCTTTCTCTCTTCTCCCCTCTCTCTCTGTCTCTCTGTTTTAGACTAAAGAAAAACTATTGTCCTTTAGTGAGAAAATGTCCTCTTTATACTAACATCTTCAGATGGTAAAAATCACACAGTAATCAAAAAACTGTTTGATAAATTAAGTTAGAAAACCAATTTTCACAGGCTGTTTGGGTGAAATGCCACAGGTCCTGTTCCCTGCAGTCAATGGGTCTGAGCAGTGTTTCCAGAGCACCACTTCCTCTTACCACAACAGACCTCAGATTTGCTCTGTAATTAGATCACGTTATTCACCACCTCTCTGGACAAAGGCTGGCAGAATGTTGCTCCTGCGCAATGTGTCCTGGTGACCCCCCACCCCTTGGGCTTGTGAGTTGCTTCTTTGGCCAAGGGCATCTTATCCATTTGAGGAGAGGCCTGAAAAACATGGGCCTTCAAATTGCACTACATTCAGGTGGAACAAAACCACATGGTCATTCGAACTAAGTGGACAAATTCCACCACTATTGGGAAGAAAATGTAAACTTCACACTCAAAGATTTTCATTAATAGAGAACAAAATACTATCTTAAATGAGCTTCAAAATGTCACAATTTTGAAAAATTTAAACATTTTGCTTTTGTTTTTCTTTCAGGTACAAGTGGAAACATTCTCCTAACACAACTTATAGCATCCATCACCAAGATAAAAGGAAATACAGCATTACTTGAATGCCAGAAAAACACCACCACTATCTTTAGAAAGGATGTATGTATACCTTGATACCAACAGAAGACAGATCAACCTCGAAAGCGAATTCTGTTTATTTCTTCAAATGAAAATGTTGTACATGAACAAGGTGTTGATGAAGAAAGATATGAAGCGAGGAAATAGCCAGGTGGATTGTCCTTGAACCTAAGAATTCACCCAGTTGCTGAGGAGGACGCAGGAATGTATTACTGTGCCTGCTGGGATGCGCTGTATCAAAATGCTTCACCATGACTCAACAAAAACCCCGCCCATGCCTGTCACACTTGTGCAAACACACACACACACACACACACACACACACACACACACACATCCCTGCTCCTAATGTTCAACAAATCAGTGTCCTTTCCCATTATGGCTAAATCACTTCAGTAAACCATGTCAACTAAAATAGTGACGCTTAGAAACTATTGTTTTAAAATGGTATTTTACAGCGTTTTCCAAAAACAGTAGAGTGTAGCTTTAATTCTGGAAAACTAAGAGTTATAAATGCGAAAAGAGTGGGGGTAATGAACCCAAAAGGCTTTTTTCCTCCAGAATGTTGCTTCTGTCACAGCAGTGCATAACATCACAATGTCTTAAGCAATAACTACACTAATTGTTAATATTTATCAAACTGTGAGCTTTGGGCAAACTACTGACCTAAAAAATGTACAAACTACGGTAAAATATTGTGGAGTTATTATCTCATCTATTACCATATATAGTAAGGATACTTTCTTCCAGTACTCATGATAGCCATGCATAGATACCCACAACTCTTACAAAATGTGACAAAAACATATATAATCAGAAAATGAAAAAGAGGTCAAAAATAGGTGTATCTGAAGCAACACAATGGAAAATTGGGAAGGAATTGCTCTGAAGAGGAAGTTAGCATTGACTTATTATAACAGAAGTGTTTCCATGAGTTCTTCCTGGATCTGATAAATCCTTTACACAGCATGATAAATAACACTGCAACAGATCTGTACTGTGAAGTACTTTCATTGGTTCTAAAAGAAACCTTTCCCTCCCCCATCCCTGCCTCTGCAGAGTAACGGCTGCTACTATATCTTTGGTCCTATTTTGTGCTTCCTTGTAGCGTCCATTCTAACTAGCCACTAGAAATGCCAACCCCATGGGTTTTTCTTGTGTCTTTGGCTTTAGTTTGTAGGTTGACTCTTACTCCTTTCTTGTCCTTTCGTTATTTTTGTATCCAAAGTCAGTTGTTTTACTACCTCAGATTTTTCTTCCTTGTTTTTCAGATGGAAACGCCAAAATGAAAATATCTCAGAAGCAGCTCTCCTTTACCCGCAAACCAGACAGAACAGTGCACATAAGTTGCAAGCTGTCTGGGGTTCCACTCGAGAATGCCATTGTGCACTGGTACCAACAAAAAGAAGGGGAGCCCCTGAGACGAATCCTTTATGGCTCAACCAAGAATTACAAACAAGACAAACCCAATCCCCGCTTGGAGACAGATGAGAAAGATGATGGTACCTTTTACCTGATAATTAATAACGTTGCCCAGTCAGATGAAGCCACCTATTACTGTGCCTGCTGGGATCTCACAATGTCACAGAGGCAGAAAAGTCCTGTAAGAAAACCATCCTATACTACCCCTCAACTGCTTTCATACTAGTGCAACCACAACAGACTCGTTAATGCTCTTATTCATAGGTTCATAGACTGTTGGAACTGGGAGGGCCCTTCGGACAGATTTGGCCCAATGCTCCCACCTCAAATCAGGAATCTGGGGCCCAGAGATGGCAAGTGGCTTGTCCCAAGCTAGTTAACCACCAACGTAGAGCTACACTCCTGCGTTTCATGTTCAGTCCTGCCCCTCTTCCTGCCGCTCTTGTGGTTAGTGTTGAACTTCTTTTAGCAAAACCACATTTCTTTCAAAGGGGAGCTATAACAACCATACCATGTACTCCTAAGTGATAGCACCAGGGCTCAATCAGGTCTAACCTAGGCCAAGAATGTGACCACCACGCTGCTGAGAAGGACATAAAGGTCACCAGAGATGGACTCCATGCTCCATCTGTGCCATGTTATTTCCCAGGACAACTTCCTGCCCTCATTTCTGTGGCTTCCCAAGTGTTCTGAAAACCCTGAGGTTGGAAGTGTTTCCCTGACATACATATCAAACACATGGGCATGTCGCAGGTGGAGATTGGCTTCTTTGTGAATAGATTTGTAAATTATTCACCAGTGCTGTAACCGAGTCCAAGCTCACACCCCTCGCCGCATGACAACCAGTAAGTCAAGAGACAAGATTTTGGGGCAATAAGGCAACTCTATTCAGAAAGCAAGCAAACTGAGAAGATGATGGATTAGTGTCCTAAAGAACCATGTGAAGTCAGCACGAATTTCAGGCTGCGTTTTATGTTAAGGGCAGAAAAGAAGAGGGAATGAAGTCCAGAAGGTACTGATGACCACAGGCATCTGGGCACCAGCTAGGGTCCAAGTAGGTTGTAAAACTTTTTTGTTTCTTGCCAGTTGACTTTAGATGATGTAGGTCAGGTCACAGTGTTCCTATAAATCTTTAACATAACATTGTTACTTGTGTGTACACTTTCCTTATCTCTTTGAAAATTAGCTTTGGGAACGGGATTATTTTTGTTTGTGTTTTTTGTTTTTTCCTAAAGTTGAACCGTAAGCTAAATTCCTTCTGCAATTAGCTGGTCAATGTGTGGAGCTAAGAAGAAGCTTTTAGCCTAAAGGGTATTACTGCAGGAGATCAGAAGCAAAATGGAGTTAGTTATACTAATTAGGTCTCTCTCCAGTTCCAGTTCCAGAAGGAATACCAAATCAAGGCCCAAATTTCCTACTCTTCACTCTGAAAGCTTGGACGAATGCTAACTGAATAGCCATGCACGTGACTCATATTTGGTAGCCCTGGCCTGCTTTCTATCTTGTTAGAATGACCAGGACCTTTTTTTTTGAGTTGGAGTCTCACTCTGTCGCCCAGACTGGAGTGCAGTGGCCGCTCCTGGACACTGCAGCTTCTACCTGCTGGGCTCTGGTGATCCTTCCGCCTCAGCCTTCCAAGTGGCTGAAACTACAGGCGCGCGCTACCACGCCCGGCTAAATTTTTGATTTTTTTTATTGTAGAGATGAGGTCTCGCCAAGTTGCCCAGGTGGGTCTCGAACCTGCAGGCTCAGGCAATCCACTCACCTCAGCCTCCCAAAGCGCGGGATTACAGGCTGAGCCACCGAGCCCAGTTGACCAGGACTTTTTTAATTCAAAAGGTTTTACCAGCCACACCTTGAAAATAACAATAGCAATAACAATGCCTATACTATTACACTAAAGCTAAATATTTCTCTCTCTTTCTGGATGTCTAATAAGTAAGCAACACAAAATTATTGCTTCCAATTCCACCCCCTCATCACAGTCCCTAAAACATGTATTGTTTTTCTCTCCAAGTTTTCTTATCAGAGTAAATGGTAACAACATATTGTGTCACTTAACACAACGGAAAGAGTGTTTTCTTAAGCAAACAGCATTTTCTTGACCTTCCATATTTTTTGCTTCCTCTGGCAATGAGAGAAAAGGAGATGAGGTGACCCACTTATTGAGTTTCTGTTATATGAGAACTGAAAGAAGGTGACAGGAATCCTGAACACGGTGGTGTCACTGGCCAGAAAGCTAACCATAAGCCAGGCCCAATCCTGTGTAGCACTCTGAAACTGGAGCAGGCTATCAAGAGAGAACCTCCAACCACCACCCTATGGGTCCAACGCAGAGAATTCCCAGTCTTCTCTCTAACTTACTGAGGTTTAGAAAACTCTTTATGTTCCTACTGACATGTGCAGGGTGATAGGCAAGCCATGGCAGAAATAACCACCTAATTATAATGCTGAAGTACATGGCCCAAATATTCCTACAGATGCAATAATCTCCTGATGTCACTCAAGGACTAATGAAAAGAAGGTAAATTGTGGAATTTAATTGAGTATGCAGATTAAACTAGACCCAGTCCTCATAGATTATTTTGCCAGGTGCTAACACTGACTGCCCATTGCTTTATAGAATATGCAGATCATCACTTCACCTGTTTTTTATTTAGTTTGATATCTCCTTTGATTCTCAGGAAGCAACAAGCGGTGACTTATATACAACCATTTGAGATACAGCTCCTCTATTTTATACAGAACTGGAATAGACGTGGGAACCATGGCCCTAACACACACATCTTCCTAACTCCACCCAAACTGTGCAAAATAGTTGAATGAACAGAGTTTGGGGTCTTACAAACATGAACTCAAAACCTGGTTCAGTTTGAACTCCCTAAATCTGTTTGCCCACATGACTTTTAATGGCAACAACCATTTATAGGCAAAGCTGAAAGAAAGAAATGTGCAGATGGGCATAATTCATGGTAGACCTTGAATTTATGAGTTTTTCTATTTTATCCCCCTCTTTCACCACCAGAGAGTACAGGGTCTCATATTGTCATCCTAGAGTAGGGAGACAGGAAGTAGAAAGAGATTTGAAGCTGAGGATAGAGAGATTTTTCTAGACATAAACACCATTCGTGCATATCTGTCCAGAACAAACACTTCTTGTTTGCCAAAAAGAAACAAGTACATACAAGACTTGTTTGCCTGGCGCTATATCAGTTGAGAGGAATCTGTAACATACACAGTTGTTAAGTACCCAAAGTGCAAAAGAAACCCTAAAAGACTAGAAGATCATCATGTTCCAAATGAAGAGAGCAAAATTCCTAAAGGGGGGACTCGAAAGTTCAATGACCTGGCCTCTCCCAGATATCGTCCCTGAGTTTTGATAAACAAGTACACTCAGTACTTCCAAAAGATGCATTGTACCATGTAATAACATGTGTGGTATCATCTCAACATGGCATATGTGAAATCAAAATTACGCCAGATTGTAAATGCTAGTGGTTCTTAGATTGTCAGATTTCTTGTACATGTCATATAATAATTTATTTTGCTTCAGATAGTGGCCCACCCATTTTTCTCATCAGAAGTTTCTTAACTTCCTCATGTATCTGATTAATTAAAAGTCATCAAAATTTCTAGCAGATTAATCAATGTGAAAAAAACGTGCATATTATTATTTATCCTGAAATGAAAAATGAGCTGTATATTCATATTTTTTGATGGCCTAACTAATTTGGTTGAAGGTGACAAAGATGAAAGTTATCATTGCCAGACTTGAAAAAGTGATATGAAACTTCAAGCAATTCAGTCCAAACTTGTGCTTGTCCTTATTTGACTTGCTTGCTACTTATCCATTTTTTATTTATTCATATCCCACCCTGTTTGAAAGTAGGATTTATTGGCTCAGTTGGTCATCTCAGGACATGGCAAATGGAGTGTGTGTATGTGTGTGTGTATTTGTGTGTGTTACAAAATGTAGGGATAGGAAGTGAAATTACTAACCTTTATAAATAAGACTCAATTACTTCCATTCTGTCTTAGGAAATGAATTCCCTGTGTCTGAATTTTTGCATCAATGATAAGAAAAAATTAACCATCTTTGAGTACCTACTGTGTCCCAGGTTTTATTTTAGATACAATAGTCCTATGAAATAAGGGTTAATCTTCTCTATCTTAAAGATGAGGAAACCAAGACTCTGAGAAATGTGTGTCCCAAAAGGCACATCACCAGGAGTGGAAGAACTGGAATCTGAACCAGATATTTCTGATTTTAAAGTGTCTTTTAAAGTGCTTCAGTGGAATTGGTCCCCTGGACAGTGTGCTTCCTTTCTGCTTATACATTTATCTTCCTAAAACACGACTGTGATAAGTCACTTTCCTGTCTAAGTCTTTCAGTAAGTCCTCATTGTTTATTATTTAAAAAAGGTTTATATGAAAATACCGTAAAAAGAAAAAATCATCCACATTCTTACATCATAAAAGTTAATGTGTTCAGGTTCTCCTGCTCCATTTCCACAGCATGCTCCTCTCCACAGTGGATACAATTGTCCTCCTAAATGTTCTTTCTAGCCACATGTAGCTTTGCAATTTTAACTTTAATCTACTTAGACCTTATATGGTATGAGGTTGAGAGATATTTTTATTTTTCCTAATAGATAAACATTGTCCTAATGCCAGTTTTAATAATGTATCATTTCCCTACAATTTAAAAATGTCACATCATATTTTAAGTATCCACACATAGTTAAAACATTTTCTAGAGAATTTTCATTCTATTTATCTGTTTCATTATTCCTACATCATTATCTTGTTATCTCAGTGGCTTTGTAATAAATATTAAGATCTACTATGCTGAATGTCTATCTACTGTAGCATTTTTCAAAAAATTATTTTTCAGTTATCTCATATCTAATCATCCTTGTAGAATTTAAAAGAAGTTTGTCTAGCCCACCATTAACCCTCACATGCTAGAAAAAAGAAATGCATTTTTGTAGTAATTCTGATTGGAATGTCAGTAAAGTTAAATACGAATTTAGGAAGTATTGGACTCTTTATGATAGTAATTTTTTACTCATAAGTATATGTCTTTTTATGGATTTAGGTTTTGTTTTATGCCTTTAGAAAAACCAAATACTGTGTTCTTCATACAGTTTTTTTTTTTAATTTAACAAAATATTTTATAATATTTATTATTAATCTTTTGCTTTTATTACTTAGAAGCGTCATGGCTCTTGAAATACAGACAATTCATAAGACTTCCAGTGATTTCTCTCATAGTCTTGGAATAAGGAAAAACAGAAGACAAAAAAAGATTCCATCTACAATAGGTGCAAAGGGTAATTGACAACTCCAAGTAATGATAACTTGGAATTCTCTTTTTTTTTTAGTCAGAGTCTCTGTCACTTGGAGTGCAGTGACATACTCACAGACATTGCAGTCTCGGCCTGCTGGGCTCAGGTGAGGCTTCTACCTCAGCTTTCCAATTAGCTGGAACCACAGGCCTACGCCATCATGCCCGGCTAAGAATTTTCCTTCTAAAAAGCTCTTTCCAACATACTTTTCATCCAACCCCATTGCCCTCTCCAATTTTGTTGGGGGCTGTGAACTGCTGTGGATGGATAGGTGCCCACCATGACCACATTCAACTTCCATGGCTAAGCCTGCCCACAGGACTTAGGCTGGAACAGGGTGGATCTGGAGTGGACATGGGGGTCATCAGGGCCTGTCCTGCTCAGTACTTGCAAGTGAACACCTCATCTGTACTCAGGGGAACACAGCTGATTTTGGCATAAGACTGCAGAACTGCCTCCAAGAGGCTTCGTTTTTCAATATATCAGAGAAGTGGATTTTGTTTCATGCTATAGTTTAAATAAGGAATCTATTATTTCATGGGAGATAGAATTCTACAAATTTCTTCTATTATTCCAAGAGAAGTAATAGGTCATCACAGAACACATTTTCTTATTTGGAATTGCCCTGGTAAAAAAAAAATTGTGTTGCTGAATGGTAAAAGTGGACTTTTGAAAATGGAGACCTTTGTTCTCATTTCTCAAGTATGTCTGGGTTGGCACATTTGCATTTGCTGTTACTAAAGAGCTTCCTTCTTTCAGAAATACTTTCCCAAATCGCTAATCGAGAGGCCCTGGTGTTCGTGAGAACAGAAGGGCCTTTTCTTTGAAGCAATCTCTGAGTAGCTACAACACAATTGAACACCTGGAAATTTAAAAAAAAAAAAAAAGAGAGAATTCTCTGAATACTTTTTCTGGTAATTCAGAAAAGAGAGAGTTGACCAGTTAGTCTATTCTTCTTCTTCTTCTTCTACTTTTATTATTATTATTATTTTTTGCTGTACCCTTTTCCTTCTCTAGTGGTGCTTTTCAGTAATTATTGCCTTGTAGAAAGCAGGCAATTTATGTGGAAAAATTATGAAACATCAAATGCCACAAACCTATATTCAAGGACTTCCAAAGGAGCCCGGAATATCAAATTGTCAGTTCAAAATTGTTAAACGCTAGTCACATGATGAAGATTAGAAGCCTGAGATTTTTGTAAAACCTGTGACCAATGTGATCGTGAGGGCTGGATCAAGATATTTGCAGAGGGTACTAAACTCATAGTAATCCCGCCTGGTAAGTAACTTTTTTTCCTTATTTTTGCTTTAGTAATAAAAAACTGATAGATCCCTTTTTTTCAGGAAAAAAAATCAATCTTATCCATTCTGTCACATTCTTGGTCTTAATATAGGAACAGCAATTTTGCAGGTACAGCCTACTGACTATGGAAACAAAACTATTTTGCAAATTTTTTCTTCTCTTCTATAAGCAGATTGAAATTCTAATTTTAGAATACACACACACACACACAAAGGGTAGACTTGGGCTGAAAGTTAAAATGTTTTGAGGACCATGTTTGCAAACCATTGGTTTAAATTATTGGTGAAAGATACTCTTTTTGGTGGTCTTTTAAGTGAGAGACATGCAAATGGAATTGTATTAATTACTTCTCTGTGCTTTGAGTTTTAATATAGTGTTCCTTTCTAATGACAACTTGTAAAACTTATATTATTGTTTTAGATCTCATCCCTAGGAACAAAATTAATTCCTATAGCGGATTACTATCGATGTCAATATATTCCACTTCTTACTGCTCTAGTTGCTTCATGGGTAGGCTAAGATCAGTCAAAACTTATCCCATTATGACTCATTATACTGCCTGGAGATAGCCCAGTTTAATAGAATGTGTAAGTTCAATGAGCCATTTCAGCTCCAAGGTCAAGGAAAAGAATCTTCAAGGCCAGGTGTGGTGGCACATGCCTATAGTCCCAAATACTCAGGATTCTGAGGCAGAAGGATTGCTTGAGCCCAGGAGTTGGAGGCTGTGAGGAGCCGTGATCATGCACTACACTCCCAGCCTGGGTGACAGAGTGAGACGCCAACTCAAAAAAAGAAAAGAAAAGTCTTCATGGTTTTACAACTTCATTTGTTCATTTATTATCTTAGCAAATATTTATTAAAATCAGTCGTTTTTGTTTTTGATGTGGGAGAAAAAGAATAAACAAGACATAGTCCCAGTGCTCACCAGCTGCCACCCTGGCAGCTTAAGCCTAGATTCTGGCTTGACTTGGCCCTGCCAGTGTTCTTTGCTCTGTGGCTGCCAGAGAAGCAGGGGATCTCGGGTTCATGAGCTCATTTTTTTTTCTTAATTTGTGTAGTCGTTGATGCTTATAAGATCTATATGTTGTGTTTAGTAAGAATTTGGTGTCATGGCCCAATATTATCCCCTTCAAGAAGAAACTAACACTAGCTAATAGGTATTGAAAGCCAGATATCATGCTAAATAGTTTCAGTGCCTTCTCTCATTCCTCAGCAGCACTACATACTCTTATTGCCATTTCACAGATGAAGAAACTGAGACATAGAGAAGTTCATTTACTAGTCACATGACTAGTTATTGTGGCAAAGTTTGAGAGCTAGCTGAGACTTACCTTTTCCTAAGTGCATGATCTGGACTCCTATGTGACATTTAGAAACATTAAGTCACATTTTTATATTCTAAAATTTCCTTTTCTGTTGCTTGACCCCTTAAATGGACTCTTTAATCGACTAATTAGTAACAGCTCACAATTTGTATCACTACTCATGCATGGACACAATGCTTCTGCTTCCAATTATGGCACTGAAATTACCTCTCTCTCCCTAAAAAAGATCATGAAAGTCATATTGAATATTCACTTAATAAATATTCAAAATATAATTTTTAGGGTATTTCTATAGAATGGTGAGTCATTTTGATAGCATTCCATTCAATTTTCTTTCTGTGCTGATATCAAAATTGCACAAATATTGAAACTGGTAAAGGAGCTATTGCCACTGTACTAAGTTGCACTAGCATGTTGTAGAACTCAGAGCTAGCTAGGATCCTTTGATGAGCAGCACAGTATTTTTTTAGTTCAATGCTCTGGAAACTGTATGGGTATTTTCAAGTCAAAAAGAGCAGACTTTGTGTAATAATGAACGAATAGTTTAAGAGATCATCACTAAGAATTCATATTTTGTAACAACACATCTGTTACACTGTTAATGAGAGTCGAATTCTGAAAAGAAGTTACTTTAGAATCAATCTAGATGCTCATTTCTCTTTGCACATGAATCACAAATACGTATAAATAATATTGAATACACATTTATTAAATGTTCAAACATAAGAATCTTATTATAGTTTCTTTGAAAATTGAGAAACTATTAACTCTAAGTTACACTCTAGACAAAGAACTGACTTTATGCATGAAAACTCTTTAAGGGAAGAGATTTAGATGACATAGGCAAAATGATGAGAAAGGATAGGATCAGACTCTCCAATGTTTGTACTGCAAGAAGAGACCACTACCTAGGCAGAGAGGAGTTAGTTCTTAAATTTCTGATTTCTGATTACATTCTGTGATTTTGTTTGGGCTTTGTCTTGGTTTAATGTCAGCAGGACCAATTTTTATGTATTTATGTAAATATTGGAAAAATACTGGCACCATTTTAAAACAAACACAAAGGGAGATTTTTATAAAGGCTTTTCAGGTAGTGGGCAAGCTGATGGCAGAAAATACAAGCTGTTTGGTTCTGGAACAAAGCTCATCGTTACAGGTAAGTTTTCTTTAATTTTTGCATTGTAAAATAGGAACGAGAGGCAGGTAGGAAGGTGCTGGCTCAGAATTCTAGGATTCCCTCCTGGTTTGGTCACTCATCATGGTGGGATCTCCAGAGATGTCAGGCAACTCACCGGTCCAGGCGTTAGGAGGCAGACCTAGCATGGGAGATATTAACATGGAGCTTAAAGCCACTGTGAATTCGTAAAGGATGAAGATATTATGTCCCACTTGTATCTCTCTGTTGAAAGTTTTGCAAATAAATTTAGGTTAGATATTTTATTTACTTGATTTGAAAAATAACCAGTGGACAGCACAATCTGCTGAACTTGTCATTCGGTCACAGAGATATTAAATATTTAATGATTTGGCCACAGGATGATCAATATCAAATGTTAAATTATTTCACTGTGTGACTCTATTCAAGAATGACATAAGTTGCAGTTAGTTGGTTTTTGTGTTGTTGTTGTTGTTGTTGTTTTAATTCAGCCCAATATGTTTGTGTACCTCTCATCAGCTTAAGCATCAAGATGTAATTTTACCAGAATGAGGGAAAACATCTCACAAAGATATTCCTAGCCTATTAGATCTACCAAAATGAAAAAAATTCAGAGCCTTTTCAAGTTGATAAAGCATTGGGAATAATGAGAGATATTACATATTTGGGGTTCTTAGTGGTCTGCAGATCATATGAAGAAATGAACTGATAAATTTAAAAAGTTATTCTCCAATCCTCTGTTTTTCCAACTGACTCACTATGAATAACAGCAATGAAATTAAGTCATGGTAACACAGGTGTAATTCAGAAGTTTTCCGAGAAGTGATTTTCAGGAAAGTGTGGTGCAGGAAAAAGTAAAGACTTTGATTCTGGATGACTCCTGGGGCTACCACTTTCTATGTAACTGTTCTTTAGTAACTACTGCTTAGTTAAAGTTATAAAAATGCTAATATATTATAGAAAATTCTGAAAAAACACAAAAATAAACCAAAAATTATGTAGTGTTGATGTTCTTACCATTAATATTGTTATATTTTTATTCATATTGTTATATTTTTATTCAATCATTTTATCTATGGATATTTTATTTTTGTTTCACAAAGTTGGGATCATACTTAGGCACACAATAATGGATCTGATTTTTCTCACTTCACACTAGTTCAGGAACACTCTTTTCAAACAGCCTTAATGTTATTCAGTAACTGAGCAAGTTTTGAAAGTCTTAATCTTTAGTTTATCTGTACAATGATGATAGGAGATTATCTATTTCAAGTGGATGTTGTAAAAACTAAATGAAATTAAATATGGAATTTACCTACCAAATGACTGGTACTCAACAGGTGACGGAAATATTAATTCCTTCTCCAGAAAACAAGTTACTACCTATTTTCCCCCCAACTTGCAACTATAAATTTACAGGGATATAGATAAAATAGTCAAACCTATAAAAACAGATTATTCCTGAAAATTTAAAAGTTATATCAATACAAATATCAGTTGAGAAATATTGCCTTTTTTCCCTTTATATTTCATTAAAATATTTGTTCAGACTCTTTACATTCATCTAAAACATCTACCTTAGAGCAACTGTCTAAGTCATCTCAGGTCTGAATGTCTGTTTTGAAATCCCTGTATTGATGGTGTTCCTGGATATTTTATTCGAAGGAATAAGTATCCATTTACAAAATAAAAAGAAAGCATTTTTTTCCCATTTATTCTGTTATTCTGTATATGTGTGAAAATTAGTAAAATATGCAGAGACTTTGGTACAAAGTAATAATGACAAAATTCACGTTAAATTTCTCTACTTTTTTCTTTTACCAGTGCTATCTCCAAAATTAACATTAATTGAGTTCATTTCATGTTGACAAGTTTTCTAGGTAGTATTTTTGGATGAAAGCCAGTGTTGGAAGAGGATCTTTTCATAAGAGAAGTTACATATAAACTGTACCATAAGGCATTCCTTGTATTGTGAAGGATAATTTTGGGAAAGAAAGTTTCATTTATGTTCTGGCACTTTCAATCTGCTTAAATTCAGCATATCTGTGTCTCTATCACAGTCTAGGATTTGCAAACTTATTTTCCATCTCTTATGTCTTATTTGAGCTAGACCATATAAAACAATCGACCCCAGAGGCCGAAAGAGAAACATACAATAATGCACAAACGATTTGTCATCTACGTAAGGCACCAATTTCCAAAATCTTTTTGAGAAGACCTAAAATAAAACACACAAGTACAGTCAAAACATTAAATTAAATAGATGATGAAAAGCTCTAAGGACAGAAGAAAAAAGATCTGTGAATATCCAGCAAGAAGCACAGGGTAAAATTTTATGCTCAAAGGCAGGAGGAAAAGGAAATGGAATAAATAATATTTTACGAACTGATGAAAAGCACACCAGATTTTCAAATCTGATATTTTTTCCCATTATAAAATTAGAAAAGGACTTCAATACACAATTCCTTTAGAAGGAAAGTGAAGAGTGGGTATGGACTACAACATCCATTTTGGAAAATGGAAGAAAGGGTCATTAAACATAAGTGCTACGGGCACCATAACTTTTTTTTTTTGAGTTGAAGTCTCACTCTGTCACCCAGGCTGGCATGCTCACTGCCACCGCAGCTTCGACCTGCTGGGCTCAGGCGATACTTCCACCTCAGTCTTCCAAGTAGCTGGAACTACAGGCAAATGCTACCACACCCGACTAATTTTTTGATTTATTGTAGAGATGAGGGCTCATCAAGTTGCCCAGGCTGGTCTCAAATCCCTGGGCTCAGGCAATCCTCCTGCCTCGGTCTCCCTAAGTGCTGAGATTACAGACTTGAGCCACCGCGCCCGATCTGCACCAGAACATTTAATGTCATGAGCAGATGGGACCCTCAGCATTTCTCAAAGCCTATTAAAGATTGGGTGTGTGAAAGGTACTTTTCCTGTGATCATGGCTTTGAGAATCCAGGCACATTAGAGCAACATGGAATGCAAACCAGAGAAACTGAGAAATGACTCTTCCCTCTTAATTGCCATGGATCGAACTGCAACTCCAAAATGCTGAATTTCTATTAGGGAGGGCAAAGTTTGGTTCTATGAGATTAAAATGTCATGTTGAAGCACACATCATAGCAAATAAATTGCTAGTGATAGTGATGATGGTGGTCGTGATAGTGATTGTCATTATAGTAAAACTTCTACGGCATTTTTAATCAAAATGCTTTTTACATATTGCTTCATTTGGGTCTTATTTCACTGCTGGTAGCAAAGTTGAATGGATTTACACTCACATTGCTTTTAGAGGAAACATCAAAAACATCAATTTATTTGACTTGCTCAGCAACAGAATTGTTACGAGAAAAATGAACCAAGATGACCAGAACCCTGGTTTCTTGAGAGTCGTAGCCATTATATTGCCACTAGAATTTGAGGAATTCAGGAAAAGGAAATTAGGTTAAAGTTTTTGGTACGCGTTGAATCACTGTGGATTACTACAGGAAACTCTTCAGTAGTGGAACAAAACTTGTTGTCACAGGTAGGTATCAGAAGAATACAATATTTCCAACGTAATAGAGGTAAGGCAAGAAATGATTAAATTGGAATAATGTAAGAATTTTAGAAAAAAGAGGACCGTGATGGAGGTTTGATATAGAAATCTCGGGAGAGACTTTAAAACAAATGTTTATATTAAGGAGAACATAGACAACATTGTACAAATATTACAATAGGATTTGGTTTTATATACATGTGAATTTCTATAAAGTGCTCATGTCTAATGTATGCAATGATATCATTAAGATGCTTGGCCTCGGGACAAAGTTTATTATTACAGGTAAGTTTCTGATAGACTCCAAGTGGACACATTTTCTTCTCTGATAGTCAAAGGTGTTATGAAAGAGGCTGGATGCTGGGGTCAGGCAGACCTAGAGTTCCAGCTTCACCAGTTACTGCTTAGTGAACTTGGAAGATGATTCTCTGGCCTCAGTTTTCTAGTCCATAAAATGGGATAATAGTATGAACCTAGCAGGGTTATTGAGAATTGAATGAGTTAGTGTGACTAAAGTACTTGGCACATTGCCCAGCACATAATAGGTGCCCAACAAATGTTCCCTGGTTTCAAATGTAAAGAGAATTGAATCCAGTAGGGAGAGTTGTTTTCAGCCAGTAACATTTACAGAGCAGAAATTCTTCAGAGGATTCAACTGTCCTTCTAACTGCTCAGATGGAAGGTTTTCTTAGCATCCACTCTCACACACACAGATTGAATTTAGAGGTGTATTTGTGGCTTTTGTGCAGACTTTTTCATCACTTGGGAAGAAAAATCACATCAAGATGTTTAGTTTTTTATTTTTGTTGTTGGTCTGTGTGCTTTAAATCTTACTCTTTTACCTTAATTGATATCATCTCTAATACCAACTTTCATTGACCCTAAAATTTAGAGCCAGCAAATTTAGGCTCTGATCATATTCAAATGGTCCAGATGTAAAGTCAATTAAATATAGTTAGAAATGTCATAAATCTGAAATCCACACTTAAATGTGAAACAGCTATAACTATTTATTTAATGAAAGAAACAAGTAGAAATAGAGAACACTTAAGTAACCTATGTAGATTTAGAATATCTTTCAATTGAAAATGTGGTTGGTATTTGGCAAATTCATACTGCCAAATATTAATAAAGTACAAACAACTTAGGGGATTTAACTCAAATGTGCTATTTTATTATGCAAATGAATGTACATAAATGAATTGGACAGGTTTTTAAAAGAAATAAAATATATGAATTCTATTTATATCCCAATAAATTGAATGTTTGCCATTCTACGCATTATGAATAAAACATTTTGACCGTGGAAAACACTTTAAATAAGTACATCTTAAAAGTAATGTTATAGAAAATCATGCAATATAATGATCCAGAAGATAGCGTTTACCATGTATAATGAAGTATGCTATTAAATGCTTAGTTAACTATTGTACTGAGAAAGTTATGGAAGTTCAAGAGTTATTTTATCCTGAAAAAGATGAAACTTAAAGAATCTAGCTAAGGAAAAGGGGCAAGAAGCAATGAATGCTGTGGTACAGAAAATTTCCAAGTTTATCATTTGATTTTTAATTTTTGTAGTACCATGAATATAGACTAGAGACTACAATTAAATAAATATAATGTAGAATTAAAAAATTAATTTTTTCCTTGATAGTACACTTTGTAAATTAAAATAAATGATATGGTTGTAGAAATATACACTACTACTATAATAAATAAAATGCTGTTTGTGTTTAGAATGGAAAGACTTAATGGAAAACAATAAAAAAATATTAAAAATTAAAAATTATTTGCACTCAAGGAAAAATGCTTGAAATTAAAATAAGTACGATATATTTGTAGTATGCTAAAAACTTTAATAATACTGTATGTTTACTAATTGTATATAAAACCAGAAGCTTTGCTATACAGGCAGAAACCATCAATAATCTTTTTCTCCTCAAATAAGAATTCCTATTTTTCTTTTCCTAAGAAATTGCTTGCTGAATTATTCAACTAATTTCAAACTAGCCCAAAGCATTGAATTTTAATTGGAATTATATAGAAATGAGTTCTAACATTTGTAATTTCAGTTATTAGATTAAAAATAAATGTATAATCAATTAATATTCCAGATTCAAGTGCTATGCCTTTGTAAACATATGATATTTTGTTATATATTTTGACATTAAGTTTGCAGGAAACCTTGGACCCATAACTTTAGCATTACACCAATTACATATACACACTCTATTCAGCATATTAAGATGAGGGGAATAATGGAGCTCCAAGACAATTAAAAAGCATTTGGCTAAACACAAACTCTGGGAGAAACACTGAGGACAAAATTTGGATGTACAGATATATAGAGATCTTCTCAATAGTAGGGTAATTTATGTTAAAACAAGCATAAATAATATACACCCCTGGTGTATTCTTAATCATGATTAAATTTCAAATGAAATTCCAAAATGCTGTTGATGAACATTTTCTAAAGCAAAATAAAATTGTGATAAGTATATTAGTTGATAAGATTAACCCAAGAGTATTTCTGAAAATATCAACAAAAATTTTTAATAGATGTTTTGAAAATATTGCTACTTTGCTTCTAAATTCAAGACATTGTAAATAATTTGGAGGTACAGTTCTAAATACTCCCCTAGTCAAAAACTTGGAGTGGTGTAGATGTGAAAGGGAGATGTTATAGAAAGTTAGAAGTTAACCAGAACTGTGTATGGGATACATGCTTAGTTTGATCAACTTTTAACTTCATCAACTAAGCTGATTGAAGATCAACTCAATAGAAGGTAAGTACACATAGCTTCCTAATTTAAAAAAGGTGACAGTACACTGTTAGAAATAAAAATGAAGCTCATGCCTATAATCCTAGCACTTTGAGAGGTGGAGATGAGAGAATGGCCTAAGCCTAGGGGCTCAAGACCAACCTGGGCAACTTGTCAAAACCTCATCTCTATAATAAATAAAAAAATTAGCCAAGTGTGGTGGTGCACACCTGTAGTTCCAGCTGCTCGGAAGACTAAGGCGAAAGGATTGCCTGAGCCCAGCAGATGGAGGCTGCGGTGACCTGCTGTGAGTGTGCTTCTGCACTCCAGCCTGAGCAACAGTGAGACTCTGACTCAAATAAATCAATAAAAAAACAAACAAACGAATTAACTAACTAGCTAACTAACTACCTCCTGACATTTATTCATATGGGAAACAAGAAAGATAAACACTATGCATTCCAGAATCAGTTAAATGAGAGTGAGGTTACACAGAATGCCAGACCATGAGAACACGTGTTATTTGGCCAAAGAGAACATCAGTTACAAAGAATGGGAAAGGGAAGCATTCAGAAGGGACCAAAGATTCTCATCTGTGGAGAGATTATGCAAGTTACCTGGTCTCTTCCCTCATCTTGCGCCTCACCATCCACCTTGAAAATATGTTCCACTATAATGAAACAAAAGATATTTTAAAAAATAAATGTATTTTTGAATGTTGGAGGCCTTGGTATGAGGCAGTTAAAAATCACACTCCATCACAGCACGTGCAGAGCAAAAAAAAAAAAGGTCAGGTGACACTTAAGAGCTCTGACTTTTGGCAAGTTTCTTAATTTCTTGATCCTCCTTTCACATCTGTAAAATAAGCCCAATAATAAGTAGCTGGAGCCTATCATGGATGAAAGCCACAGTGGACACTAACTCGCTGTCCAACTATTCTTTCTGTTGTTAGGCCCTAGGTTGTTCCTAACCATACAATGTGTGTGTTTCTCTAAAAATGCCTTTTAACTGATAGTCCATTTCCCTCCACAGATAAAACACTTGGTGATGACAATTTCCCCAGGCCCACTATTTTTCTTCCTTCAGTTGCTGAAACAAACCTCCATAAGGCTGGAACATATATTTGTCTTCTTCAGAATTTTTTCCCCGATGTTATTAAAGTAGATTGGCAAGAAAAGAATGGCAACAAGGTTTTGGAATCCCAGCAGGGAAATACTATGAAGACTAATGACACATACATGAAATTTAGCTGGCTAACTGTGACCGGAAAGTCAATGGAGAAAGAACACAAATGTATTGTCAAGCATGAGCATAATAAAGGAGGAATTGATCAAGAGATTATTTTTCCTCCAATAAAGAAAGGTAGGTGAATACAAATACAATCATAACCTCCAAGAATTCTTATTTAAAAGGAAATACCTCGCTTTTTCTGTCAATATTAATGAAAAGTGTAGATCTTTCTTGAGTTGCTACATTTAATAGTAGCATCCTGCTATGTCCCACTAGAATTAAAATGGTATATGAGCTTCGGAGAAAAAAAAATTAACTGATATTCTATTTTCTCCCACAGATAAAATCCCTGATGCAGACTTTTCCCCCAAGCCCATTGTTTTTCTAACTAATTTACTTAAGCTTTCTCAGCCTCAGTTCTATCTTTCAAATAATAATGTCACATGACTACTTTTAAGATTGTTATGTGGGTTAAAGGAAACAACATAAAAGAAAGCAGCTAGCAACCTAGCACATGATACATGCTCAGAGTTCCCATTTGTGATGACTTTACTTGATTGGGAAATAAGAACAATTAAAGATCTTTTCAGGTGTGTTCGACCAACCAGGAAAAGTCACTCACTTTTGAATCTTGCTACATATGATGAGTACATAGTTGACAAAATGGCATGGTTCTCTGGGCATGGTATGGTAGCTCACGCCTGGAGGCATATGTGAGAGCGTTGCCTTAGTCCAGGGATTTGAGATCAGCCTGGGCAACTTGGTGAGATCTCTTCTCTACAGTAAATTAAAAAATTAGCTGGACATGTTGGTGCAAGCCTGTGGTTCCAGCTACTTGCCTGTTTGAGGCAGAAGGACTGCCTGAGCCTAGTAGATAGAGGCTGCAGTAACCGTGATCATGCCACTACACGCTAGTGTGGGCAGCAGAGTGAGACTCCAACTCGAAAAAAAAAAATAGCATGGCTCAACAAAAAATAGAATAGCCTTGGCTGCTCCAGTTTTATGGTGGCCTTGGGTTTCTCAGATTTTTATTCTATATACCACCATAAGGTTTAATTTCATAATTAAAGATTGGTGAGGCTAATGTGTACAAACAGACTTCTAATCTGCATAATGAATGTATTTCTTGCTATTAGTAAATGCAGCTCAACAAATATTTATTGTGCCAGTAGCATACGCCAGGCTTAGTGGAAATGTAGTGAATAGAAGAAAAGTCGCTGTCTCAAGGAGGATGCCACCACAATGAAGAGAATATGCTCTTTTCCTAATGACTCAGAGTCACTTATGATTCAAGCATTATGTCTCCTTTAAGGAGTCTTTTTGATGCAGGCACTGTACATCTCTAGACAGTTGGGCAGAAGGCAGAAAGTGCCCTGACCCATGGGTCCAGGCCCTCACTATGTGTCCTGAACATAACAATCCAAAGGCCACAGAGTGGCCATGAGAAGGACTCATTTTGTGCTTTTTCCCATGGTTAACAAGCCCTTTTAACCAATGAGGAACAAGCACATCTCAAAATTTGGGAACACCTTTGCTGTGTACCAGTACAGATTTCTCAAGTTAGTCTTTAACCTCTCGGACACTTCGTTCCTGCAGTGGTCAAATAGAATTTGAAGAGTTGCCTTGACTTTCTCCTGGTGCTATGATGGAGGACAAAGAAAACAATGTCAGGGAAAATGCTTGCTTTTGAAAACACAGCACAGATGTGTTCATTCATGTACTTACTGTATTTATTTACAGCCCTTCCTAAAACTAACTAAAATGCAACTACAAAAACAGCCCCAATTTTCTATTTTCATCACTAAGAAACAAAGGGGAGGCAAGTGTGCAATGCATAAGGTTAATATTGCTGCAGTGCTTAAGTGTCCAATTAGGTTCTGATTTTTCTAGTGATCAGAGAAAAATAAAAAGTACAGTAAGTTCCAGGATAATGACTATCACACAGGAGAGGAGTTGCAGTTTTATGATGTGTTTTACTTTACACTAAACTCTAAGACTAATGTCTTTCATGGGCATCATATAGCAACAACGTAAGGAGAATACTATTAATGTAATTCTATAACAGATTTCTAATGGTGTTTCTAGAAATTTTTTTGATAAAAGCTAAAAATGTAAAATGTAATATGGAAGCATAAATCAATGAAGTGATTTTGAAGGGAGATAAAACTAATGCAGTTTAAGTTTGTGACGCTCCATCTGGTCTAAGTTTGAGCGAGAACTGAGGATGTAAATATAGATTTTATTATGAAGAATTGTTACTCTATTCTCTTTACTTCATTTAATGCATGCTGATAAGTGATTTTCATTTATCTTTTAATGAATAAAATTGCCTAAAGAAAAGAAAGACTTTTAAGGTCTATTAAAGTAAGTTCTTGAAGACATTTGAACATTTGAATGTGACTATACTAACATTTTAATTCTTGGGACTTACCCAAAACCTATATCTCAAATTCATATTTGGAAGCACACACAAAAAAGAACTTATTGAGTGAATAAAAATGCATGCCAGATTGATACCCAAGATCACATCTAGTAGAAAAAGAATTAAGCCAACAACAATTTCTACTGTTTCTTTTAATCTGTTTAATAAAATTGTATGCAGACTTGCCTTTTTTTTAACATCATAGATAAAGCCAACTCGTACCTCAGGTTTTATTTAGAGAACTATAAGTTTGACTTGGTCTACCTTTCCGCAGAACGACTAACACTGACATGCTGGGATCCTATAATTTTTTAAAAAGGCCGTTTGCCGAGAATAATTAAGATAATAATTAAGAAAAGATTTTCTTAGTGTATACAGTGGTAGAATTATGTTGTCTCTCCATAAGTTATTTTCTACCTACTTGTATGGATGGTTTTTACAAAGTACTTTTCACGTGTCCTCTTTTAATCTCCCACAGCTACACTTCGAATGCAGCTCTGCCAATCACTGGCATGACTCACAGCAAGTTGCCTACAATCTTTAAGCTTCATTTCCTCATTAACCACTTGGGGCCATTCATAAAGTAAAGTGTTGTTGGAAAATTAAGCAAAATAATGCATGGGAAACATGTAACATAGTGCCTGGCACAGTGATGATCATTTAAATGGGTATTAGCTATTAGTAATATTGTTGCCATTTTGCCCAGAAACACAACTGCTCCAGAAAGTCGCATGTACAAATTAGGGAGACTGGGGATATGCATGATTCGGAAAGGGAGGACTGCTTTCCTCTGCTTAGATGAGAAATTTCTCTAAACCAGGTTCCTTCGAACATATAAGATTCTGTTGTGGATACAAGGATTGACTGAGTTCTTTTCGCTAGTAATACTTTACATCAGCAGTGTGGGCTGAAGACTGTAAAGTAGCCACTTGTTCTATTAAACAAGTATCTTTCAAAAATGTACCTTGCAGCAGGCACAGTGCTAGGAGTTATGAATACAGAAGGAAAACCAGATGATCTTCAATGTTACACTCCAGTTGTGATAAAAAAAGGAAAAATGCAGCCTTTATGAACTTCAACATCTTCACGTGCAGAAACATAACACATCAATTAGATCCCCTGAATTACACAGAATCAAACCAATTATTTCTGAAATTGTGGGGCTCATATTTTTAAATAATTGTCCTCCTGTTTTTCTGTTGACAGATTTTACATATATTTATTTATATACATATGTACACACATGTATACACACACATACACACAAACCTATACAAACACCCTATCAAATAACAGGCATGAACAATTGACTAATAACTGCTTTCATTTCTTCTAGTTGTCACCACTATTGATCCTAAAGAATCTTGTTTGAAAGATGTAAACTGTAAGTTTTTGTGTTTTGTTGGCCTCCCAATTATCTTAACTTTTGATCATCCCTGGCTTGAAAAATCAGGGTATGGATTTTTCCAGGGTTGAATGTTGCATAATAGACTGAGTGACATCTTAAATTAGTATATCACTTTCTAGGAGTTTATTATACACTGAAAATTGTTGACTTTGGTGCCAGATTACTATAAATTAGATGGTACAGTGATATGTTCTGAATTATTTCAACAAATTTTGTCTTTTATTTCTAATGGCTAAGAAATACATAATATCAAATTGCTTTTAAAAGTTTTATTTTTGACTTTTGATCCTTGCTAGTAGCTAATAACATGGAGTAGTACTTACCAAGTGCTTTTTACACAGAAGGCCTTGGGTTGTACTTTGCGTGCATTTTCTTGTTTAATCCTTTTGATACTCCTATGGTGGTCAATATTTTTTTCTCTCATTTTACAGTCCCTCTTAATTAAGGGGCCTAAAATTATTTAAATCCCTGATACGTGTCACATGACTAGACCTGGGGCTTCCAATCAGGCCATCAAAGGAAGAGTTCATATACCTACTAAGGTCTCTATTATTTCTCTATGATAGTCTTAAAGCAAGAAATTTCAAAGTCAAAGCCCTGAGTTATAGCAGACATATTGTGGGGATGGGCGAGTACATGGGCTTCAGAGTGCTACTGACTGGATTTAATCTCAGTTTTGCTAATGATTAGTCGCATGGATATGGATAAGCAACTTACATTTTATGAGTAACATTTTTCTCATCTGCCAATCGATAATTATTACACCAAACTCACAGTTATTGAAGAAATAAGGGCACAAATGTGAAATGTCTAGTGTAGGGTATCAGGCACAGAATAAGTACTGATTTCTGGTCCTTTCTTTCTACATATGCCCAAAGAACGTCGCTAGAAGCATTGGCTCTGTAGCCCTGCTGTCTTTTCCTCTATTTCTAATATCAAGCGACCTCTGGACTTCAACTGCCACACCAGGCAGGAAGGGAAAGTAACACCTCACTTGACCAAGGGTAGGGAGTTATGAACACATCGCTTCTTAAGATCTCTTCCCACACTAAAGATTAATGATTCTGGAGTTCTGACTCTTTGAAGATAAGACATGTAAAATGAAACTTTCCATGGGAAGAACCTAGGCTTTGTGGCTCTGAGTAGCGGCATGGTTCACCACCATTGTCTTTACTTTTTCTTAGACATCTCATATTTCTTACAAACTTCAAAGGTTATTAAGTTAAATTACCCAACAATATCATAGCCACAATGAGAGACATTTAGGAAAAACAGGCGAGTGTGCCACAACCACCTAACATCTCAGCAAATTTGGATTAATGACTTTCTTCCATTTCCTATAACGCCCTCTTTACTAAAACCTTTCACCCATGTTGCTGTAAACACCACCGAATTTCCACGGATTGTACACTGCCTAGAGATTTCTTTGCATGCACAATGTGTCATGGCTCAGATGCTTCTCAATAAGCAATTTAACTTTATATTTATGCTTAATTTTGATATCTGAGGTGTTATTTACTGTACTTGGAATTACACAGTAGATAAAAATGTGCTCTGTTTTTTAAAGTCAGGTTGCTAGGGTTGAGATCTGGGTTCTGGTATTTATTAAATGCATGACATTAGGCAAATTACTTAGTGTCCTCAGTTTATTTGCAAATGAGAATGAAATTAATATGCCTCTCTCTCATAGGTTATAAAGATTAAATAAGATTGAAGCTTTACATCCAAAGTTCTTAGAATATTGTTTTACATTTAGTTACTGGCTAATGAATATTACCTATTATTATTACTTAGAGACATAGTGGGGGCGAAGACATTCTGAAACTTAGTCATCACAATACCTTTTTTTCATCATAGTACTCATTTATTTAAAAATATGACCTTACATTTTAATACTTTGGAATGTTCTATGTGAATTTAGCAGAGGTTGATAATCAACTTGCATGCTGAATTCTGAGTCATCTTGCTCTTGATGTTTGTGGTAGTGGTAGATGTTTACTTTTAGGTTTTGGTGGTGGTGGGATATCACTTCAATGTAGATCATCAGAAATAAGTATTTGTGAACCTTATCCCAAGAATACGTCCTGTGCTGTCAATAGTATGGGTGAGACTAATTTAATGACTTCTCTTAGATACACTGTGGCTACAGCGCACAGACACCTCTGCATACTACACCTATCTCCTCCTGCTCCTCAAGAGTGCCATCTACTTGGCCATCATTGCCTTCTGTCTGCTTAGAAGAACAGCTGTCTGCAGCAGTGAAGAGAGACCATAACCGATAGTGGTTCAAAGAGCTCATCCTTTCTTCATTGCTTATTGTCCCTAAAGGTCTGCTGAGGATCTTGCTGGGTTTTCTTTCTAGATTTGGCCTATTCCAGTTTCCATGTATATTAGTCCATTATGTCATTATTGTATAGTTGTTTTTCAAACCAGTGGACAAACTGAGAAAACTTCACCCTGAAACAATAAGAATAAGGAATAGCACATGGCAGCCTTTAGCACCATCCTCTTCACTCTTCAACAGCTCCACCAGCCAACCCAGACTATCACATCATTCGATTCAGTGTAGACAGCCTGCAGCTTGTAGCCTTGACCTTTAGTGCCCTGAACCAGATAACTGCCTGAAAGTCTTCCATTTTACACACCCCGAAGTGGCCTTCTTTGCTGTTTGAATTCTGTGCTTTGTTTTTCATAATAGGTGCAACCAATAAAAATCAAGCCTATGTTTGTCTATGTGTACTTTAATTTGATGAGATAGAATTGAAAGTCCAAGGTAAGAATCAGCATAACAAATGGGCTGTGGGATTCTGTGTTGGTTTTAATAATGGTCCGATACCCCATTTCTAGTTCTTTCTCTGAATGAGTGGTTATGACGCTTTCTTTGGGGCACTGGCTCTAAGAGGAGACACAGCAAAATGCAGTAGCCATGCTGCTTCTCTTTTAAAGGTCACCAGTTTCAAATTCAATTGGTTTGGGACATTCCAATGGCAACGAGACACCATCTAAAAGAACCTGCACTGTGTGTGCTCAGCTCTATACTAGGTTTCGCAGGCACTGTGATTCCTGGTCCTCAAAATATCCCTAGGAAAGCTGCACAAACACCAGAGAGGCAGTGTGATGGAGTCAAGCACCTGCACTCTAGACCCAGAGTGCATGGGTCTGGTATTTAGTATCAGAAGCTAGAATGCCATGTCTTCCAGACTTGGGTGGATTAGATGAGTTAACACTTGGTGCGTGCAAGTCCTCAATAGCACCATCAGGTACTGCTGGTATCTCTACAAACAGTAGAAGCCACACACACGTGAGAGCCCTAATAGTGATCTCTATTCTTACCTCTCTGCAGAGGTTGGGTGGGGAGGAACAGAGACTCAGTGAGTTTCTACTATACACCAAGCAATCATGAATCTTAGAGCCCTTTGAGCCAGGTACAGTTACAACTCATGGCTTATAGATGTGAAAGATTAAGTTACCCACTCAAGGACAGTATTTTTTAAGTAATAGTTATAATTTAAAGATAGGTATCTCGTAAAACACACACACACACACACACACACACACACACACACACACACACAAACGTATTTCAATCCCAAATCACGTCTTTCCTTTTCCTCACTTCCAATTGGGAAAAACAAAACCATGCAATGCTCCTTTATTTAAAGTTTATTCAAAGAGTTCATGAGAATTTTCTTAAGGACATGTGAGTGCATCTATGTTTTCTTCTTATATGAAAACCAGGCCACAGATAAAACTGCGACCTACTCTGGAATCACCATAATTGTTCCCCTGGTTATAAATAGGATGAAAATCCTGCCTTACTTAGTGTGTATCCAAGATTTGCAACTGCTCTTTTTGGGGTGGTGCTAATGAAATGGACTGTAAGTTCAGGCATAGTTGGACCATTCATGGTGATCCCTGGGTATCTATGGCATTCTGACATCCCAGCTCCTTCCATATACTGAGCATAGAGGTTCTCAGAGTCACCTTGTGGGAGACTGGAATATTCAGATGCATTTCTGAGGCAGGAGGTAGGTTATGCATGCCTCTTGTCCCAGTGTTTTTCCATCCCAGCACAACTGCCATCCATAGGAAGGCCACATGGTGTGGTAGATTACCGGACCAAAAGTCACATTTCAAGGTGTTAGAGCCCTGGCTACTTGGTCTGATTTGTTATTAATCATCCCATATTGCCTGTTTTTCTATCTGTAGAAGAACAATTAAATAATTTCAGATTTTGATCTGAAGTTACAAACTTAGTGATTAGCAACCTAATGAAGTAATAATAGCAGTCACTTGTATAGTGCTTACCATGTATCCGATACTGGTCTAAATGTTAATCATTTAACTCTAAGACTCCTAGGGGATATGCACAATGATCTCTGTTCCACAAGTAGTGAAACTGAGGTAGAGAGGGTTAAAAAAAATTTCCCATAGCCACAAAACTAATAAGAAACAAGATGGGATTAAAACCAAAGAAGGAGCTCTGCTCTCAGCTTCTATATTATTCACTTCCAGAGTGGAAACAGGATACTTTTAGTTTCAATTAAAACAGGAAAATTTTCTTCCTTATTGGACTGAGGGTTCATGAACAGAACTGTCTCTTTCCCGTTCTATATTTCCCTTCCTTGCTCCTGTGCTGTTCATATAATTATAGAGGGTTTTAGGCCAACCTGACAGTTTTTCATGCTGGGAAGACTTTTATACACCGACCTCCCATCCATCCGTAGGGCTGTTGTGATTAAAGCCCACAGCACATGGACGGATGAAATAAATACCAGAACAGACTATGGCAAAAAAAAATGAGGCACAGATTTATACAGTCCCACATAAAAACTCATGTCTCAATAGGCATTATAGAACTAGTGAACTCCATACATTCATCAACTAAAAAATAAACTCTATATGCTTGTCAACTATAAAAAAGGAAAATCTCAATGCAATTGTTCTCAAAATGTTTCCAATTATGCAATCTCTCCACTACTCTCAATTTGTTTTTTTCCTCACAGACTTTGTTTTTTTGGGTAAGGTTTTTGGTCTATCAAGAAGGCCACAATTAATAATACTTAATTTTCCCCATTATGTTAATCAAAGTCCTATATAACTGCCAATTAGAAATTCTGAGTAATGAGGTACTATACCAATATGATACAATTCAGTCAAACAGCTAGAAATTCAAAATTTTCAGCAGCCATGAAAAACTTATCTGAGTAAATGCATAGTTTTCATTATGTGTTGTTAGGTCTTTTTTCACTTGTTTGCTTTTTCTGCTTTGTTGGAATAAAAAGTAAGTACCTACCACTTATTGAGCACTGGGAATTTTGCCAGGCAGTCTGCATTCTCTCTAAGGCTTTCAACTGCAGGCATTTCATTTACAGGCATTTCACTACTTTCACTGATAAGGTTTTCTTTTTAAAAAGTATGTCCACTAGGCTCGGTGGCTCAGCCTGTAATCCCGTGCTTTGGGAGGCTGAGGTGAGTGGATTGCCTAAGCCCGTGGGTTCGAGACCTGTCTGGGCAACTTGGCGAGACCTCACCTCTACAATAAATAAAAAAATCAGCCGGGCATGGTAGCGCGTGCCTGTAATTCCGGCTACTTGGAAGGCTGAGGTGGGAAGGATCGCCGGAGCCCAGTGGGTCGAGGCTGCAGTGGCTGGGAGCGGCCACTGCACTCCAGTCTGGGTGACAGAATGAGACTCCAAATCAAAAATAAATAAATAAATAAATAATAAAAAGTATGCCCAACGTTAAACACCAAGTAAATCCCTGAGTCCACCTGATTTCAGGACTGTCTGACTTAAGGGATGTTGCCCTATCCATTCTACCAGGGGTTCTCCTTTTGGGAGCCTTTACCACAGGCTAGCCAGTGAGACTTTGGAAAATTGCCTTTGACAATTCTGATGCACAGTCAATGTTAAGACCAGCATGTGACTGAAGCAGCTCTTGAACTCCAGCTCTGTGGCATCAGATTGCAAGCTGTAGGAGCCATCATAGAGCACATTACACAAGCATGCAACACACTTAGAAAATGTTCTTACCACTTGATCCATCAGTTTCCCAAGGACACAAAAGTTATGCACTAAGATTTATGTGCAATGATGTTCATTCAAACAGTCCCAAATGACTCCAAATGCCCAATCAGGAATTAATGAAATTAAGGTTGTATAATAGCCTCAGGTACATCTTCAAAAAAGTGTAGAGTCTTTAGAGAATTGGAAAATAACTAGAATTGGTGTTGAAAAATAATATCTATAGCATGATTCTATTAAACCTGTCAAGCACACGTGAAAAGGTACATGGTTCAAAAACACTCTAAGTTTTATTTGTGTAAATATGGAAGTACTTTTAAATGTACGTCTCTATTCTCATTTCCCCTTCTTGCACAAGTAGTCTACAATATACATTATTCTGCACATTTCTTTTCCTTTAGGAATCCTCAAGCTCTTTTTATGTCTACATATAGGAAGATTTAGAGATTTGGACAGTTACAAGGTATTTCACTGGTGAACATATTTTCATCAGTTCCTTGCTTTATTTCCAGTCTTTTGCTACTCGGAAAGATGCTGAAATAAACAATAGCATTTGTGTCCTTTGAACATGCGCACTGGTGATTTTGATAGTCATTGCCCACGTGCCATCGTTGGGATAGCCCCACCATACTTTCTCCCACAGTGTATGCGAGTGCCGGGAAAGTGTTGTCACATGCCAGGATTTTGCTAATCTTATAGGCAAAAAACCACCTCATTGTGGTTTTAATTTGCTTTCTCTTACTTTCAGTGAAGCTAAATATCCTTGTTTGTGTAAGGTCCACTTAATTTTCTTCTGTGCAATATTAGTTCATGTACTTTGACCATTTTTTCTATTGAGTAATACTAACAAGCATGACACTCATTTGTGTCTATTTCTGCAAAGGTATAAAATGTTCAGTGTATGACAGGTGGGTGAAAAAAATGACAAGTGGTTCTCTAATAAATCCTTTTAAAGTAGAAACTTGCCGGGCACAGGGGTTCATGCCTGTGAACCCAGTGTGGGGAGCCAAGAAAGGATGTTTGCTTGAGCCTAGGAGTTCAAGACCCTATCTGTATAAAAAATAAAAATAAAAATTAGCTGGGCATGATGGTGTATGCTTGTAGTCCTAGCTACTTGGCAAAGTGAGGTGGGAGAATCGTTTGAGCCGTTTGAGGCTGTGGTGAACTATGATGGTGCCACTGCACTCCAGTCTAGGTGACAGACTGAGACCCTGACTCAAAAAATGAAAGTAAAAACTTTTATATATTAGAATTAAAAGTGTCTTATTTAACATCTGGAGGGTTTTTGTTGTTGTTGTTGTTTATTTACAATCAGCTTCAGTTTCTGTGAAATAGATTATTTGGAAACCAAGCAGAGGTTCCTATTTGAAGCAAAATAAGAGCAACCAGACTTGAGAAAGACCAAATTAATTTAGATCTACTCCATGATTCTCGTGAATAACCAGATCTCTTTTAGGCACTTATCTGGCCCCTGTTTAGAGATCTAGAACTATTTCTGCATTAGGAAAGCACAGATGCAAAGACAGGAAGCTTTCAAATCAGTAAGAGCTTTGTGGGGTGATATCATTAGCCAGTGAACTAGGCGATGTCTCCTGTGGTTTCAAACTTCTTAATAACTTCCTTTCCCGATTCAACCTGGGCAGCCCCAAAGTTCAGCAGTATAGAGGGAGTACAGAGGTGGTGGTGGAAGAGACAGAGTGGGCAGCGGGAGGGCCCTGGTGTGGCTGATGGTGTTTTATTTTCTCAGGTTCTTTTGCTTACACGTTCTGTCAAATGTGGTTGATTCGTGGAAAATGCTCAAAGTCAAACCGGTCCTTATTGGTTGGGGCTGTGCAAAGCGTGGCTAGGACGTTATAAGAGAAAATAAAGACTGTTAAACCACAACCAACTTTGCTCACTTTTGAAACACCACAGCTAATGGAAAGAAATAACCACCTTCACACATATGAGATTGCTATCAAATATTCTCTCTCCATGCTGTGGGTAGGGTGGGCTCCCTGCTTTAATATTTAAAGTTAATCAGCTAGTATGTGAGCTGGGAATCTGATGCTCAGGACTGTCTGAACACTGCACCTTCTGTCTACTCCCAGGGCATTGTTATGAAGAGCAGAGAAGGACATCCCACAGCACTGAAACAATACCTAACATTCCACCAACTGTCTGGTTTTCCAAAGTATTGTATTTACAGATGCTAGTACCCTTGGTTTCATTTCTCAGTGTAAACAGGGTGACCCAAGACCAGTGCCCGGGAACCTATTAGCATACGCAGATTGCAGATGTGGGCAACAGCGATGCGCTTCTCTCCCCACAGGAACCCAGGGGTATAGAAGCCAAGTTCCACTGTGTAACTGAATGTCATACGATGAAATCATAAATGTCCCTCTACAGAAACAAAATAACTTTAATCAACCTGAGCAAGGCTTAATAGAGAACATTAAAATCAGACAAATGAGTGATTGGGGTCAATTAGACGAAGGTTGTTCAACCATGAGAGCATAAAAAGGAAGTACCCCACCCCTATACTCCCAAGCATGGTATAAAGCAGGTGCCCAGGCCCCTTGGCCAAATCTATCCAGTCCCAGGGAAAAGTATGACACTACTGTTGAGATGATCACTATAGGCAACACAGTCTGACTTCATGGTGTAGTCAAATGCTATAGCTCACTCCCCTCTCAAGTCTTGGCCTCCTATGAGGATTAAAACACCCTACGTGTTCACTTCAGCATGATCAGGTGACACCTCTTCCTCAGGTTAAATTACAATCTGACAGCCAGCTTAGGCACCATCTCTGGACTTGGTGTATATGCAACTCCAATCCGGAGACAGAAGAGTCAAACTTGGATAACATAAATAAATTTCTGAAGTGTTAAGTCCCAAGGCCAGATGCTGGAGATTTTCCTCACCCCTTCACTACCAGGAGACTCTCTTCCTGGTGAGACTTCAGACTTGAAGATTGCATTACTGAGATCTGACCCACTTAGAACAAGCATAGACTTGATCTGCACAAAAGGTCAGTTTCTACCCAAACTAGCATCATTATCACTACAGGCAATTAAGTTTTTCTTGGATGACACAACAAATGATGAAAGAAAACTAAAAGACATGCTGACTTTCTATGAATCATTATGGTAAATATTCATGTCGGAAAAAATAGCTCACGATATAGTTTAGTTCATTTTCATTCAAATTGGCTAAACATGAAGAAAAAATGACAGCAATGGCCTCAGCCATTCTGTGGGTTCAAAATAAGAGTACTTTAGAATAGCTCAGAACAATTTATCAGAGAAAAACACAATTTCACGTTAAAAATAATACAAATGTCTGGTGACATTTTGCACATATTCAGAGTCCCTCCTGTTCCCCTTTCATAATTCCAATACTTCAGGCCAAATATATAATGCAAAATAAGAAAAGTAAAACTAAGCATTTTGATATGTTGAATTTTATTACTTTTTAAAATTGTATAAAGAGCACATGTGCATGAGTTAAAAAAAAAACACAAGGAAAATGGAGGCAGTTAAAAAAGAAATACAAAATAAATCTGAGACATAAACAAAAAAAATCATTCTGTGAATTGAAATAAGGTATTTCACTTACTAAAAAAGTGTTATTTCAATATATTAAGAAGTCTTTTGATTAGGAATACAGCACAAGACTTTCTTCACCTAGTCATTAACACATCAGACTAAGTCTCACTGGAAAGAGGATGAATCATTACATTACCTGACCAGCCACAGGCAGGCAACTACATGTGTGTGGATATGGTACAATGTCTGTGAGGTATTACAATAAATAAACTGGTTAATAGCAGTTCCATAAAGTCAGCAGTGGATGTCACCATTTCAACTTGCAATAGAGAGACTCCATCACCAGTCTTTTTCCCCTCGGATGACTTTCCAGGAGGTTTTTCACACTTAAAAAAAGAGAGAAGTCAAAAATATGTGAGAAATGGTGTGGAAAGGCAAAATGCTATGCTCACCTTACATTTTTTTAATAGTCTGTGCGCTGTGACAGACACATACAGGACCATGGGTGTGACCACACTAAAATTTATCTTAAAGCACTTCAGAAAAGGGTCAACTACTGCCATGCCCACAGTTTTGCTTCACAAGACGGCGCTGAGGTGTGCTAGGTGCCACTGAGGCAGGCAAGGCGGGGCCATGCGCCGTGACCCTGGTTGCCACTGCCTTCCACTCAGTCTCTGTCCAGGCCCTTTCCCACAACTCATAATCTGTCAACTACTTTTACCTTATGTGGTTAAATAATTAGGCAGAGTTGCTGCAACTATAATTTATATTTACTTGCCTTGTATGTAGGAGGTTGAAATGATTTTCTTCGATGATTTAAAGGTATTTAACAATGTGTTCTGCCTGGAAGCATACCAAGTGCTACTGCTTTGAATGTACAGCAGCTTTCATCTCAGAAGCTTCAAGGCCCTTGACAGACATCCTGGAATGGAGCTGGAGCAGACCCTGGAGCAGACCCCTGCATGGGTCTGAGGCCTGGCTCTGCCACTTCTAACTGTGCATCCTTGACAAGTTACCCATCTATGTCGCTGTTGCCTCTAGTGCAAAACAGAGGTGACAACAGCACCTATATCTCAGGACTGCTGTCCTGTTAACATAATAAACAGACTGATATTTGTAATTAAAACAATGTCTGACATGTAGACAGTCTAAGTAAACATTCATTCATCATTATTCTCTAGAAATCTGGGAATCTGAGGTATTTTTAAAACTCAACAAACTTATACCTATACAGAAAATGTTAAGAAAGTTTTCATTAGTATAATGTGATCAATACATTCATGTAACTAAGACAAATCTGGCTATATACTTATACTCATATGCTTTGAATTTTACTTTGAAGCCACTCACAGAAAATGCTCCATCCTTAACTACTTTGTTGTTACAGCATCATTTCAAACACTTACTTTAACAAAAGTAGTGCTCATAGCTCTAAAAGTGGTTTTTCACTGTCTTGTTTTTCTTCAGCTTCTTCAGATCCTATATGGTGGGGAAGGAGAAGAAGCAAAGTAATTCATTCTATTAAAGTAACAAAATATTTCATTACAATATATATGCATGCAATTTTATTTAATTTTAATTTTTTTAGAGATAGGGCCCTTCTCTGTCACCCAGGCTGGAGACCAGTGGCAAGATCACAGCTCACTGTAAACTCAAACTCCTGGGCTCAAGTGATCCTCTTGCCTCAGACTCTCGAGTAGCTAGGACTATGGGCACAAGCCACTGCACCTGGCATTATATGCATACATTTAAAATGAAAGATTAAACGTATGTGTACAAGAGGTTCAGGCTAACAAATGGCTATTTTTAAGTTTTGCTTTATTTCTTGTGGGAGGAAAACCTTTAAACAATAATCTATCACTCTCAAAATGGATTTCACTTATATACTGGTAAAAATATTCATATAGACCAATAATTATTATCAACTGCTATTCCTCCTCCAACTCTTTGCTAACAAGCTTGGATACATTTTTTTACATGCAATAAACCTTAAGCTTTGGTACAAAGGATTTAATCTAGGTAATTTAAAAATTGCTGTATCAAGTGAGTGAGAGTGCAGTAATGGCTTCCTAATGCTGAGGGCAATGCTTTAGCAGTGACTACCGTGTGACCTTGCTGGATCAGTGTCTCATTAACCTTATATATTTCTACACAGACCCACTCATTCTACTCTGGAGTTCTTTCCTTAGGATACCTCTATTCCCGAGGAAATAATGCTTATTTGTCATTATGTAGATTTTCTCTCTAAAAATTAGAAAAGTAAAATGTCTGAGAATAGGAGAAAGGTTAAATTAATATCATATTTCCATAAAAATATCTTGCACTCACTTAAAATTATGTTTATATTTTGTTTATAACAACATGCAAAACACATATTCTGCAAGGCAAAAGCAAATATATAATGAATAAAACTTTGTACACTATAAGATCACATTTGACAAAATTACAAATAATAAAGAGTTGAAAAAAGTAACCATGTGACTTTTACATATTTTTCTGCATATCCAAAAATTTCCACAATAAACTTGAATTGACAGTATTATTTTTAAATTATAATTTTTAAAAGCAGGATATAAGTCATATAGGGTGAATGGGCACAATAACATGAAATTATACGCACAACCAGAAGGAAACAAACTAAACCCCAATACTGATGTTATTGAATAGTTTGAAGGATAGGTGATTTCTGATTATTATCATTTTTAATTTTTTATAAAAAAGCATTATTTTCATAATCAGGGAAGGGAGGAGAAAAGGAGCTCTGTGAGAAGCCCAAGGTAGTAGGTAAGGGATAGAATCGATTCACACATAAAAGCAGCAGCCCGTATTAACTGCTGCTTTAATCTTGTTAGATGATATACTTTAAAGAGAATTTTTTCAGGAGAATGTCTGCCTGGATTATAGCAAAGAACAAATTTGGTCTAGAAGAAAGAATAACTAAGAATCTTAAGAAAAGATTACGTCCCATATCTTAACCTCATAATTGCCATCCAGTTCAGGTTAAATTTGTAGCAAAATAGATAACAGTATATCGGTTGAAGGCTTTACTTTCCAGCCTATTAAAGCTCTATAAATCACGGAGACCCAGTGCGGTGAAACTGCTTGTTCGCACTCTGAAGGGAGACTGAGTGGTCACACCAAGTCTTCTGTTCCCAGGCTCACTTTCCACCTGCCAGGCCAATAGCATTTAAACCACAAGTTGAGGTGTCTTGGAATTATTTGGGAGTTCTAATAAAGCTAAACCCTAATCAAAACTTAACAATATGTCTTCTTTACATGTTTTTTTAATTTTAAGGATGTGGGGGTACAATTCAGGGTTAGGTATACAAATGTTCCTTATGCAGGTACCCTTGTTGATGAAGGGATCAGTAAATCCTCTCCCTAGAAAGTACCCAAGAAACTTGGCAAAATGGACAAAACTAACAATTCTCACCATGTGGACATGACCAAAGGTATACAACACAAGGAGAAGAGTGTGTGTTTGAAATATTTAAGGGAATAGCAGGGGTAGCTTGCCTGGTGCTGTTCCAGTTGCTTCCCCAACCCCCAAAGCCCAGCTTGATGGGAATGCAGGCTCTGTTAGCGCAGGGCAGGTCATAAGGACTGGCAGTAAAGCTACCTACTTGAAGGCAGCACACTTAATTTGGAGTGCAGTCATGCTCATGCCCAGCGGCAGTGATGGTGAAGTGACAAATTCAGTGGCAGGTGAGCAAAAAGGGCCAGCTGCTCTGCAAGCCTGAGGTTGTGGTCACTGCTGGGGCAAGCATATGCCTGGCTGAAGCAGTTTGCATGCACAGAGGAGGAGACTTAAGAGAGCCCAATTCTGAGCTGTGAGCACAGACTCAGCGGAAAGCAAAAGCTGGAGAGATATTAAAGATGGCCTGACTCTGAATATACTTCCAACCCATGTGCAAACCCACTTGGCAAAGGATGAAATCCTTAATCCAAGGGCTTAAGCACAATCTTCTGTCAAATCACTGGCTACTACAAGGGCCTGTAGACATGTGTGACTCCCATGAAGCCAGGTATGAAAAGAAAGGTAAGAATTAAAAGGAAAAACAAAACAAAACAATCAAACAAAATTGAAAAAAACAGAAGAAGCCATACATCCCAAGGTGTAAAGACTTCACAGACATAGCACAGACAATTTGCTAAACAAATAAACAAAAGTAACAGCAGCAATCTTTTGGGGGAAAAATCCAAAATCCAGAGTTGCTATATTTTCAGCAAAATACTTTCCAATAAAAATTATATAAGACATGCAAAGAATGAGGAAAGTGTGACCATTTTCAGAAAAAAATAACAGTCAAAACAATCTCTGAGTGTCTCTAAATACTATGCTTAGCAATCAACTATTATGAATATGCTCAAAGAGCACTAGAAAACCAATTTAAGTAATTAAAGAAAGCATGACAAAGATAAACAAAAGAGTAGAGATTCTCAAGAAGAAAACAGAAAAATTCGGAGTAGAAAAATTTAAGTCAAATTTACTAGAGAGGGTCAAGAAAATATTAAAGATGGCAGAAGAAAGAATCCATGAACTTGAAGGTAGATGGACATACATTATCCAATCTGAAAATAAGAGAGGAAAAAAACTGAAGAAAATTGAATAGAGTTCAGGGACCTATCACAGAACATCAAGCACACCAAAACATATGTAATGAGAATTACAGAAGAAGAGAAAAGGAAAAAAGTTAGAAAAACATTTGAGGAATGAATGGTCTCAAATTAGTTGAGAAATATTAATCTACACATTGAGTAATCTGAACAAACACAGGTTAGAATATATATAAAGAGATCTACATGCAGACACATCATTGTCAACCCATGTAAAGCCTAATAATGCATGAAAATGAAAGCAAAATTTATGAGATGTCACTTAAGCAATTCCTAAAGAGAAATTTATAGCTTTAAATTCCTACATCAGAAAAAAAAAGGTCTTAAATCAATTATGTAATTGTTCACGTTAGAAAAGTGAAAAAAAAGTCAAGCTAAACTCAATTCAAGCAGAATAAAGAATAACAATAAAAGGTGACTTGATACATTGATGACAAACTGATTTTTAACTAATGTGTCAAGTCAGTTCCATGAGGAAAGACCATCTTTTCAACAACGGGTGCTCAGTTAACTGGATATCCAAAAAGCAAGAAAATGAATTTAGTCCCTTAACTCCTCTATATATGAAAATTAATTGAAAATAGGCCATAATCTTAATCAAAAGAGATAAAACTATAAAACCTTCTAGAAGAAAACATAAGAGAAAATATTCATGTCATAAAGCTATGGTATAAAATTCTTAGATATGACTTCGAATATACTATCCGTAAAAGAACTAGGGCAGCCAGTGCTGTGTCAGGGCAACAGCAGCTTATAAATCCAGCTACTCAAAGACTGTTGAATTTTTAGCTACTGGTGTAATGATGGATTTTTGCTCTAGAGTAGTCTTCTTTTCTAGCCACATTAATTCCAAAAACAGTTTTCAGTTTTACTTCTTCCCTAAATTGAACATTCAGAAAATGCAAATACAATAAAGTAAGCTACTGTGAACAATCCCTCTTTGCCATTAGCAACCTGTCTTTTGTCTTAAAAAACAGTTACCTGGTTTAACACCATGAAAGTGCTGTTCTTGATTAGCTTCATAATAGAATGAAATGGTAATGTTCCTCAGTACCACTAGGTGGTGGTAAAAGTCACAGGTCAAAGCCAATGGAGTTCAGTACAGTATTGGAAAGGTTGATGAGGAATACTTGAGGTGATATACCTCATGTTATTATTCTACTGCTCTGAACTTCTAATTAAGAAAATATGTTAGTACTGAGAAATTGTATTAGTCTTTGAAAAAGAATAATCTAAAAAAAGGAAATTGTATTAGTCTTAGAAAAAGAAGTATAAAAGTATAAGCTCTAATATGAACTTCTTTTTTTAGAATGAGTTCTGACATAAAATATCTGAAATAATCCTTATAATAAGGTAATAAGGTATAATCCTTATAATGAGATAATTATAATGGGGTAATAAACAAACAAAATTGATACTTAATTCTAGTGTATAATGCCTTAGAAACAGATTTTCGGCTAATCCACATCTGTATCTCACCTGGCTCTGTGCTTTTGTGTTTTACACTGCTTTTAAAAAGCTCTAACACGAACAGTCCAGAATACCAATTACTTAGAGTTCTTCAAGTATACTGCTATCTCATATTGTTGTGCCTTTGATCATTCACATGGCTCTTTCTGTCTGGAATCTGTTTTATTATAGTGTGTGTTTAAAATTTTTACTATGCTTAATGCTGGGAACACAATAATGTAGTCTCTAACTCAAGTTTACATTCCAGCAGTAGAAATGAACCAGATCAGTACTGAAGACAGTGCAGACAAGGTTGTGGCTGTGGAAGAGGTCCCAAAAAACATGCAAAGGATGCCCTAACTAAGTAAGACTGCTGGAAGGTGAGAACCAATGGCTACGTAGAGGCCTGGGAACATATGAAAGACTAGGATTGCAGAGGATATAATGTTCAGAATAGAAACATCAAGGTGCACCATGGCTTAAAGCTCTGGAGCACAGCACCTTCAAAAAAGCTGTGAACAAGAAGGCAGTGACAAGGTGAGAGGCTAGACGACTGGGTAAGAGTGCTACAGGGACACTTTCTGCCAGGCCAAGGACGTAGATTTTGTAGTCCTTTATGGCACTGAAGATTTTTGAGCAGGGGACTAACATGATCAAATCTGCATTTTTATAAATACGGAAAGGCAATATACTTAGTAGTTATGACCATGGACTCTAGCCCTGGGGCCCGGATTAAATTCTAGTTACTTCACTTCTTATTTGAATATGCTTTATTTGTGTGACACTGGGAAGATTGCTTCAATACCGCCACTTTAATTTGCTAATCTCTACATTAGGGATAATAAGAATTTTATATTATACAGTAGATATGAGGAATAAATGAGTGAATATTAGTAAAGCCCTTAGACTAGCACTTGGCACTTGTAAAAATGTTAGCAACGTCTAAATAATGTTCTTTAGTGTGGTAACATATATGTGCAGTCATCACCATCAATCTTTTTCAGAACTTCCTTAGCTCCTCCCATTCTACTTTGCTTCTATGAATTGGATTTCTCTAGGTACCTCTTATAAGTGGAATCATACAATAGTTGCCCTTTTGTGTCTGGTTTATTTTACTCAGCATGTTGTGTTCAAGGCCCATACACGTTATGTGTCACAGTTCCATTCCTTTTTAAAGCAGAATAGTATTCCAATGGATGTATATAGCACATTTTGATTACCTAGTCATCTGTGAATATCTATCTGAGTTATTTCCACCATTAGGCTACAGTGAATACTACACTGTTATGATCATGAGTATAAATATATCTGTTGGAGACCCTGCTTTCACTTCTTTTGAGTTTATACCAAGAGAGTGAATTGCTGCGTCATATAGTAACTCTTTTTAATTTTTAAAAAATTTTTTATTTGAAAGATGTGGGGTACAATTCAGGGTTAAGTATACAAATATTCATTATGCAGATTCTCTTGTTGATGAGATGAGTCCCCCTTTCCCCCCACCCCCAATAGAATCCCACTACTGCCAATGCCACCCCTATACCCCCCGGCAATTTTCCATTACTGACAATCCTTTTCTTGTGGTATTATGATAACTGCTCAAATTCCACCTATGAGTGAGAACATGTGATACTCAGTTCTTTGTTTCTGTGATAGATTACTAAGTACAACCAAGTTTCTGTGAAGTTCATAATTTTGTCCTTCTTTATGGCTGCTTAATAGTTCATTGTGTATATGTACCATATTTTTTTATCCAGTCCTCTTTCGATGGGCAACACGGTTGGTTCCATGTTTTTGCTATGTTGAACAGTGCTGCAATAAAGTTGCATGTGCAGGTATCTTTTTCAGAGTAATTTGAATTTCTCTGGGTATATTCCCAGGAGTATTGCAGGGTTGTATGGAAGGTCAGTTTTTAGGCCTTTCAGGACTTGTCAAACTTTTTTCCACAGTGGTTGTACTAGCTTACACTCCCACCAACAATGTAGAAGTGTTCCCTTTTTCCCACATCTTCTCCAGCATCTGTTGTTTTTTTGAGTTATTGATGATGGCCATCTTAACTGGAGTTAGGTGGTATCTCAGTGTGGTTTTAATTTGCATTTCTTTGATGATTAGTGAGACTGAACATTTTTTCATGTATCTGTTGCCTGCTCGTGTGTCTTCTTTTGAGAAGTGCCTATTCATCTTTTGCCCACTTTGCACTGGGGCTGTTTTTTTCCTTTTTCTTTGTCTTCCTTGTAGAACCTAGATGTTAGGCCTTTGTAAGATATACAGTTACAAATATTTTTTCCCAGTCCATGGGCTGTCTCCCTGCTCTCTTGATGGTTTCTTTGGCCTTGCAGAAGCCTGTAGGTTTGATGAGGTCCCACTTGTGGCATGGGCACTTTGATCAGGAATTGGTTGCCAGTTTCAATTTCCATAAGGGTGTCTCCTGCATTTTCTGAGGTTCTTATAATTTGAGGTTTTACATTTAGGTCTTTGATCCATTTAGAGTTGACTTTTGAGTACGGTGATATGTGGGGGGCCTTGTTTTAATCTTCTGCATGTTTTCAGTCAGTTTTCCTAGCACCATTTACTGAATAGGTTCTCCTCCCCCCAGTAATTGGTGATGGAGACTTAGTTAAAGATAAGTTGATTGAGAAATTGAGGTTTTGCTTCTGGAATCTGTATCCCGTTCCATTGGTCTATATGTCTGTTTTTATACCAACACCAGGCTGTTATGATTATTGTAGCTTTATAATAAAGTTTAAAGTCTGGGAGTGTGATACCAACTGCTTTGTTTTTCTTTGCCAAGGATTGTTTTGGCTATTATGGTCATTTATGTTTCCATATGAATTCCTGTATTATCGTTTGAGAAGAATACTGCTGGTAATTTAATGGGTATTGCTTTCAATCTGTAGATTGTCTTGGGTAGAATGGACATCTTAACAATGTTGATTCTTCCAACCCATGTGCATGGAATATTTTTCCATTTGTTTGTGTCATCTTTGTTTTCTTTGATCAGTGTTTCGTAGCTTTCATTGTAAAGGCCTTTCATATCTCTGGTTAGGAAGATGCCGAGGTATTTCATTTTTTTGTGTGGCTATTGTGAATGAGATTGTGCCTTTTATTTGGGTTTCTGTTTGTTTATTGTTGGTGTATAGAAATGGAACTGTCTTTTGCACATTGATTTTATACTCTGAGACTTTGCTAAAGTCCTTTATCAGTGCAAGGAGGTTTTTGAACAGATTCTCTTGGGTTTTTGAGGTATAGGATCACGTCGTCTGCAAAAAGGGATAAATTAACTTCCTCTTTTCCTATTTGGATATCCCTGATTTCCTTCACGTGTCTAATTGCTCTAGTTAAGACTTCCAATATTAAGTTGAAACAGAAGAGGTGAGAGTGGGCATCCTTGTCCCAGTTTTCAGAGGAAATGATTCCAATTTCTGTCTGTTTAGCATTATGTTGGCTATTGGTTCCTCATAGATGGTTCTTACTATTTTAAAGTATGTTTTATCTATGCCTAGATGTTCGAGGATTTTTACAAAGAAAGGGTGTTGATTTTATCAAAATCTTTTCCCACGAATAATGATATAATCATGTGGTTTTTGTCTTTACATCTGTTGATGTATTTAATTATGCTGATGGTCTTATGGGTGTTGAACCAGCCCTGCATCCCAGGGATGAAGCCTACTTAGTCATGTTGGATGATTTTTGAGATATGTTGTTGGATCTGGTTTGCTAGAATCTTGTTGAAAATTTTAGCATCTATGTTTATCAAGGATATTGGCCTATAGTTCTCTTTCTTTGTTGGATCTTTGCCTGGTTTGGGTATCAATATAATATAAGCTTCATAAAATGATTTGGGGAGAGTTCCATCTTTCTCAACTGCCTGGAATACATTCAATAGGATTAGTATCAGCTCCTCCTTATATGTCTTGTAGAATTCTGCTTGAAAGCCATCTGGTCCAGGGCATTTTTTTTTTTTTTGTAGGTAGTTTTCTTATGACATAGTCGATTTCCTGGGCTATTTAAGGTCTCAATTTCTTATTGTTTCAACTTGGGGTGGTTGTGTGATGTAAGAAGGTCCTCCATTTCATTTAGGTTTTCAAGCTTGTTTCCATACAGGTGTACACAGTAATCTCTGATAATTTTTTGTATTTTTCAGGGTTAGTTGTGACTTCATCTTTTGCATTTCTGATTGTGTTTATTTGGGCTTTTTCTCTCTTTTTCTTGGGCAGTCCAGCTAGGGGTCCATCAATCTTCGGGACTTTTCATTGTTTGAGTTCCGGAGTCTATATTCTCAGTGGTTGACCTCCAACGGGTCTGGGTAAAACTCCTATTCTTCCTTTGGTTTGTCTTCTTTTGTGTAGGTTTCATTGTTTTTTTGTATTATATTTTTGTCTTCTATGTCCTGAATTTGGGCCTTTATTTGGTGATCTGGATTCTTCTGCTGAAGTTAGGGTTTTGGTTGTCTTGCTTTTCCACCTTCCTTAGGTGATTTGTTAGGGTGTCAACTTGTGATCTTTCCATTTTCCTCATGTATGCTCGTAGAGATATGAATTATCCTCTTAGGTCTGCGTTCATGGCATCCCAGAGATTTTGGTAAGATGTTTCTTCGTTTTTATT
>CAUYQG010230340.1:0-14361 GCA_963574415.1 Tarsius wallacei
CTGTAATTCCAGCTACTTGGAAGGCTGAGGCGGAAGGATCGCCGGAGCCCAGCGGGTCGAGGCTGCGGTGGCCGGGAGCGGCCACTGCACTCCAGTCTGGGTGACAGAGTGAGACTCCAACTCAAAAAAAAAAAAAAGAAAACATAGGGAAAAATCTTGACATGACCTGGGCAACTATTTTTTTGGATATGACTCCAAAAGCACAGATCCAAAAAAGGGAGGAAGGAAAGAAAGAAGGGAGGGAGGGAGGGAAGGAGAGAGAGAGAGAGAGAGAGAGAGAGAGAGAGAGGAAAGGGAGAAAGAAAAGAAAATACAGGTAAATGGAATTACATCAAACCAAAAATATTCTGCACAGTTAAGAAAACAATCAACAGAATAAAGAGACAACCTGCAGAATGAGAAAAAAATATTTCAAAGCATACAAGTGACAAGGAATTCAAAATATATAAGCAAATCACACAACTTAATAACAACAAAACAACACAATTAAAAATTAGACAAAGAACCTGGATAGACATTTCTCAAAAGAAGATATACAAATGGAAAACAGGTATGAGTAAAAATGTCTAACATTAGTTATCATCAGAGAAATGCAAATTAAACCACAATGAGATATCACCTCACACCTATTAGAATGGCTATTAACAAAAAGACAAAAGATAACAAGTATTGGTGAGGATGTGGAGAAAAGTGAACACTTATCTACTGTTGGCGAGAATGTAAATTGGTACTGCCATTATAAAACAGGATAGAGGTGTCTCAAAAAAATCTAAAATAGAAGCACCGTATGTTTTCTGCAATTCTATTTCTGGGTATGTATTCAAAAGAAATGAAATAACTATGGTTAATAATAATGTACTGTATACTTGAAAATTGCTAAGAATCTAGATCTTATATATACTTATCACAAAAGTATATATAAGGTGATTAATATGTTAACCAGTTTGATTTAAGCATCTCACAATGTATACCCTCTTTTTATTACAGTTTCCATGAGATATATCTTTGCACCTTTTTTTCGGCCTTTATGTGTCCTTCAGGCTTAAATGAATCTTGTGGGCAACATTTTGGATCTTCCATGTCATCCATTGTCTCAGTTCTTTTTGTGTTGCTATAAAGGATTACCTGAGGCTGGATAATTTATTTTTTAAAGGGTTTATTTAGCTCACAATTATGGATAGCTAGAATATCAAGATTGGGCATCTGTACCTGGTGAGGTACTCAGGCTGCTCCCACTCATGGCTAGAGGTGAAGGGGAGTCAACATATGAAGAGATCACATAGAGAGGTGTAAGTTGCCAGGCTCTTTTTAACAACCAGCTCTCTTGGGAACTAATACGGTAAGAATTCACTCACCCCCAAGAGAGGGCACTATTTTATTCATGAAAGATTATCCCCCATGACCCCGACATCTCCCACTGAGCCCCATCTCCCAACATCACCATACTCAGGATTAAATTATCATTAGAGGTTCCTTTGTACCTTCTTCCTCTCTCACTGTCTTCATGATTTATTGATTTTTGTTTCGGCTTCTAGTGATACACTTTAATTTATCTTTTTTTATACCTACTAAAGATTTTTTTCCCTTGTGTGGTAACTAGAGGTTAACAGGAGCCTTACATAAAATATCTTACAGCATTCTATTTCAAGCTGATAACAACTTCAATCACATACAAAACCCTACACTTTCACTGGTCCCCTCCTCCCACACATTGTATGTGACTGACATCATTCTTTATATCTTTTTACATTGTGTATTCATTAACAAATTTTTGCAGTAATTTTTGTAATAGTTACTTTAATACTTTTATCTTTTAACTTTTACACTAGAGTTAAAAGTAACTTGCACACCACTATTACAGTTTTAGAGTATTCTGAATTTGACTATTTATTTACCTTTACCAGTGAGTTTTACACTTTCATGTTTTCATATTATTACTTAGCATCCTTTCATTTCAATTCAAAGAACTCCCTTAGCATTTCTTGTAAGGCAGGTCTTGTGGTGATAAAATTCCCTCAGCTTGTGTTTGTCTAGGAATGTCTTTATTGCTTTCATTTGTGAAAAATATATTTGCTGGGTATGGTACTACTGGTTGGTAGATTTTGTTTTCTTTTCTTTTCTTTCAGGACTTCCTTCTAGTTTTCCAGTTTTCTGCTGAAAAGTCCACTAGTAACTTTATGAGGTTTCCCTTGTATGTGACAAGTCTCCTTTATCTTATTGCCTTCAAGATTCTCTGTTTGTTTTGACTTTTCACAATCTGATCATAATGTCTCATAGTATTCTTCTTTGGGTTAATCTTGTTTGTGTTTTTTTGAACACATCAATCTGGAAGTGCATATTCCTTCTAAGATTTAGAAAGTTTTCAGCCAGTATTTTTTAAAATAAGTGTCTGCCTCCTCTTTCTCTCTTTCCTATCTCTCTGTCTCTCTCTTTCTCTCTCTCTCTCTCTCTCTCTCTCTCTCCCCACCCTTCTGAAACTCCCATAATTCATATTTTTATTTTTATTTGCTTGATAGTGTCTCATAGATCTTTTATTATTTCTTTACCCTTTTCTATTGTTTTTCCCTTTTGTTTCTCTAATTGACTACTTTCAAATGACCTATCTTTGCATTCACCAATTCTTTCTATTATTCTCTTTTAAAGAGCTCTATTGAATTTTTCATTTCCATCATTATACAGATGGTCCCCAACTTATGATGGTTTGACTTATTTCTTTTCACTTTATGATGGTGCAAAAGCAATATGCATTCAGTAGAAAGTGGTGCAATACTCTCTCACAATGCTAAGCAGTGGTAGCAAGCCATAGCTCCCAATCAGCCACATGATCACAAGGGTAAAAAACTAATATGCACAGTGTGCATGGCCAAATGATTTTGTCCAACTATTAGGCTAATATATGTGTTCTGACATTTAAAGTATCCTAGGCTAAGCTATAATGTTTGATAGGTTAGGTGTATTAACTTACAATGGGTTTAACATTAGGTAATTCCATCATACATCAAGGAACATTTGTATTCTTCACCTCCAGTATTTCTGTTGTTGTTTTTTTTAAAGATGTGGGGTACAATTCAGGGTTAGGTACATATATGGTTATCGTACAGGTAAAACTTGAGCCTCCCTTCGGTCCCCAGTTTGCCTGGTTTGAGATTGGGTATCCCTATCGAGGTATGTGCCCCCCCTACCCTGGCAGCATCCCACTACTGCCAATCCCTTTCTTATAGTATTATGATCAATGATCAGGGTCTGCTTATAAGTGAGTATGTGTGGTCCTCAGATCTTTGTTTCTGTGATAGATCATTGGGTATTATAGCAGGCACAGAGCCACTCCCTAGCCACCACCCACTATTTAAATGAGCCACCTGAAGAAGAGCAGTCAGCAAACAACCTGTGTCTGTGTCACTAGCTCTCTAGGGCATTGTTTGTGATGACTTTCTGGTAACCCAGACCTCTTGGACACCACAGGACTATGTGCTCTTCACTTCAAGAGGTAGAATTACCTCTTAACCACTCATAGCTCTCATCCATCCCCCAACATACACACACACACACACACACACACACACACACAACAGGGCAGTGTTGCCATCTACTAGGCATTTCTCAATAGCTTATCTCTTGGTTCCATGGCTTTATTTTACTCCCTTTAAGGATTTTTTTTTTTTATTCTTTCCTGAGTTCATGCCCTGCCTCTTCCTCCTTCACCCTTACTGACTCCAGACAAAAGCTAAAAACTACCTGTTAGGAAACAGAGGTGGGAATGGGCAGGAATGGAGTTGAGGCAATACTGTTCTTCATCACTCTCAAGTATGGCAAAGCGCTTCCACCCTGCCGGTCTACTAGCCAGGACTCAATGGCTTTATCTATATAGAATGACAGAGGTTAATTAATTAACTGCCTCTGGCCTGGTTGCCCCTAGCAACTTGCTTGGGCTCATAACTAAATTCTACAAAGAGATATTTCTCAGAGATTTTGTTAACAGATACTAGAAGAGAAATTTGATCCGAATTTAGATCAGAAAATCAACCAGTTTTAAAAAGCTTTCTCCATTGATTAAAATCTTTTAATCTCCTTTTTTTTTTTTTTTGACTCAGAGTATCACTCTGTTGCCCAGGCTGGAGTGCAGTGGCACCCTCAGGGCACATTGTAGCCATGACCCGCTGGGTTCAGGTGGTCTTCCTCTGCCTTAGCCTCCTGAGTAGCTGGGACTACAGGCACAAGACCCCACGCCCGGCTATTTTTTTTTTTTTCTTTTTGTAGAGACGACATCTTGCTATGTTGCTCAGGCTGGTCTCAAACTCCTGGCCTCAAGCAATCCTCTCACTTCGGCCTCCCAAAATGTTGAAACTACAAGCATGAGCCACCACACTGGGCCCTGAATCTCCATCTTTCAACGGTGACTATGTCTTTGTTACTAAAAGTCACAGTAAGAGAGTTTTTGATTGCATAATGTCTCATCAAGTTAAGGTTGAGACATTATCCTTAAACCAATTGACTCCCACCTCCTTGCAAGGCTCTGTAACACATCAATATGAATTAAGCCAAGGGATCTGGTGTGGGAATGGCAAAGCATTCATAATTCCCACTGGTCAAGCTCAGCCCTGGCCATCAGCATGCTGCTGCACACCACAACCAACCATCCCCGATCCTCTCCTTTATGGAAATCACTCTGTGCCACTGTGGAAACTGTTTGTGCCTGTTACAGCCCATTAATTTCTCTGTATTTAAGAGGAACAGCATCTCCATCTCTTAGATTAGATTTTGTTCATTAAACCCTCATCTCACTTCCCAACCTGCCAAATTTTCATCAGTAGAGATCTGGGATTCAGACACCACATCCCATTAAGCACAACATCTTGGAATTTACAATTTTGTTTTACAAAACCCTCTATAGACTATCTATCTTACATATATTAGCCTAGTAAAAGATTACATGTAAATAAGTGATTTCTAAAGCATTTTAAGTGTATTATTGTTGGTTTAATACTTCACATACAAACTATTTCCATTTTGTAGAATACTCTTAATCATACAAAATATGCAAAGACTGGAGAGCCCAAGTTTTTGTTTGTTTTCTTTTAATAATAACTACTTAAAGGGATTGGCAGTAGTGGGAAACTACCAGGGGAGGGGGAACACAGCTCATCAACAAGGGTACCTGCATAATGACCATTTGTATATGTAACCCTGAATTGTACCCCACATCTTTAAAATAAAAAATAATTTAAAAAATAACGACTCAAGTACCATTTGTTGACTTTCTTTTTTCAGTTTGTTTGTTTGTTTGTTTTTATTTAGTGGGAAGTGAGGGAATATACATGATTACATGGTGGTTTGGGAGTCGTTTCTTAAAAGACTTAGAGCATAAAGTTTTGATGATCAAATCCTATTGTGCCAAAAAATGAAGAATTAAATGGAAAAGTCTGAACCCTTGGAGAGAAACAATACAGCCCCCTTGTCTATTCTGTTTGCTTGAGTGTGACTTTCATAATCAAAGGACAGTTGGGCACAGAGGGAATATTAAATAGTTCTAGGGTGGCCAGGTACAATGACTCACACCTGTAATCCCAGCATGTTGGGAGGCAGAGGTGGGAAGATCACTTGAGCCCACAAGTTGGAGACCACACAGAAACAAAGAACAGAGGACCACATGCTCTCACTCATGCAGACCCTGAACATTTACCATAATACTATAAGAAAAGGATTGACAGTAGCGGGATGCTGCCAGGGTAGATAGGGGAGGGGAGCACAACATCAATACGGGTACCTGATCTCAACCCAGGCATAGTGGGGACCAAAGGGAGGCCCAAACTTTACCTGTACGATGTCTACTTGTATACCTAATCCTGAATTGTACCCCACATGTTTAAAATAAAATACACTTTTTAAAAAAGAAGTTGGAGACCAGCCTCGTCAATAGAATGAGACCTCATCTCTACAAAATATTTAAAAATTAGCCAGATGTGGTGGCATGCACCTGTAATCCCAGCTACTTGGGAACTAAGATGGGAGATCACTTGAGTCCAGGAGGTCAAGTTTGCAATGAGCCAGGATTGATTGCCCCACCGTACTCCAGCCTGGGCAGCAGAGTAAGATTCTATCTTGAAAAAAATAAATAATAATTTCGGGGGACAGCTGGACAACATAAAGCCTTACTGGTTAGGACATTGCCTACCAAAGAACTGGGCTGATGGAACTAGATAAGACGATCATGCCTGCAGATGCCAGAGGAGGAGAGAGCCCCCACCACCCTGAGAAGCGCAACAGAAGCCTGAGAAGAGAGAGTTCTGCCCCAGGAGCTGGAGAGACAACCCAGAGGTAGGGTGCTGAAGAAAAGCCACATGCCTAGATACCTTGATCCAAATAAGGAAGAGTTTAATCACGGGAAGAAGCAGCTTTAGAGGTTTTACAAATAATCTCTCAGCCTCAGGAAAGTAAAGCAGGGCTGTCCTCTGAGGAAAGTCACATGCTGTTTTAAATATTTGGGACTTACATTCTAATGCAGAAGTTAATCATGTCAGAGATGAAGAAAATCATGCATAATTTCTCACATTTCCTGATCAGGCTGTACTACAATGTGATTAACACTGTGATCACAATAAAAATGTTTTATTCAGTGGATAATTGTATGTACCGGTATCTACCATTTCCAAATGTCTCCTTTTATTACCCTTGTTCAAGAAAGTCTTAATATTTAAGTGATTTACGGATCACTTAAAATGCCAGCCTTGCCATTAGGAGGTACATTCGCTATACGTTGCTTAATTTTATAGTACATTATTTCTTTATAAACAGACACATTACTGTAGAACATTAATTAAGACTTTTCCCCATTATGTGCTCTATGTCGAAGACAACAGTGTAACCAAGTGTTGCCCTAACGGATGTGCCCGTGACTTCGTTTCTTGGCTCACAAAGGAAGCTGACTCCCTGAGAAGCAGTGCTGCTGGGACTCCAGGATTCGGCAACAGACAGCTATGATTTGTGAAAGACTTACTGAATAAATAATGCACGGCAGATGCGCTTCAACAACCCAATTTGCTGAACTATTTAGCATCAATAGCCTAGCTATAATGGAAACAGAAGGCCTTTTAGTGGTAGATTATGAGAAGAGTTTTAATAAAATGATATCACTCCGATCATGTGCATCACATTTGCATTTAGTAGAACCTGGTGTTTAGGTTGGTATAAAAAGAAAACTTTCACAGCCACCCTTCTGTAGGGCCCTTGCTCAGAAATACCTCGGTGTATGGGTGTTGTGCAAGGATCTGCCATCGGGGCAGGATGGGAGAAAACATTGAGCAAGTTCTTCTCCCTGCCAATCACACAGACTAAAAAAGACCAACTCTGACTTCAGAAAATCCTTCTGGTTGAAAAATGATTCTAATGAGGCGCACAAAGCTACAAGAAAATTTCCTATTTGCTTTGAAACTGAATGGCAAGCATGCCTGTAAAACTTCCTGTAGAAAAACATATTTTCTAACATTAATGGAAAAGGGCAAAATTAGTGCCAAGAAATTCATCTCCAGTAAATCATTTGCTAGACACGTTTGAATTACCTGTTTCATATTTGCCTGTTGACCCTGACTCTCCAAAATCAATATGCAAGGAAAAAGTTCATGACCTAATACTTGAATGGCCATGAAAATGCTACATCTGTGTTATCCAATTAGCAACACATTTAAATGAAAATTTATAGTTTAGTTGATGTATTTTATCTACATTGATAAGAATGAGAAAGTTAAACCCATGTCAACTTTCCTAGCATTAGCAACATATGTAAAGAACAAAATAAAATTTGAAAAGAATAGAATTTTATTGTTGCACCAGCAACATTTATTGAATAAGCAGAGGTGAGTTAAACATTCACATTCATAGTTTTGGGGAAGTTTCTTATTTGTTTGTTTTTCTGAGCCAGGGTCTCACTCTGTCATCCAGGCTGGAGGGCAGTGGCATGATCATGGTTCACTGTAGCCTCAACCTTCTGGACTCAGACAATCTTTCTGCTTCAGCCTCCTGAATAGCTGGGATTATAGGCATGTGCCACTATGGTTGGTAAATTTTTTCTTTTTTTCTTTTTTTTGTAGAGATGAGGTCTCATTTTGTTGCCTAGACTGGTCTCAAACTTCTAGACTCAAACAATCCTTTAGCCTCAGCCTCCCACAGTGCTGGGGTTACAGGCAAAAAAGAAAGAAACACTTAGGAGCAAAAGATTGTGGTGGACCCCATACTCCATAAAGAACAACCAAAGCAAACCTTCCAAGAGGAACACAATTAAATTCTCCCTAAACCTATCTTTATTGTATTTCTTGAAGCATTGAGATCTAACTATATCTCTGAAACCTGGGAGTTATGTTGGAGCAGCAGACCAGGCTTAGAAACCCCCAACTTCTATACAGAACCTTGCCAAGATCTTCTACCATTTGTAAAGCATCTTACATGAGTGTCAGACCAAACGTGGGGAGAAAGCTACATTCCCCAAGGTGACTTAACTGCTCATTCAAATGTCAGCGATAAGGGTTTTAGAGAAAGTCATTGTAAATGCAAGACATTGGGCTTCTGCTAAGAAGAAGACTGATGATTGTTGAGTAGTTTCTATGTGCCAGGCATTGTGCTAGGTGTTCCACACACATTCAGTGATTATTTGAAAAGATGGAAATTGCAATTGACGAAATAAAACGAAGGTAAAGTGAACAGAAGAACTAAAGTATATACTTTTGCAGTGCAACTTTGGGAGAAAGATAAATGGAAGCAAAACAATACGGGAGGGGCCCTATAAGAAATGCACTCTTATCTGTCTCAGAAAGACTGCTGAGTAAGCAGGTGGACTGGTTCAACTACATACTGGTGTAGAATTCTCCTGAGTAGCATAAAGCCATATATCCCTGTGTTCTGAGGAAGACATGGAGAAACAGTTCACAGGTATGTATCTCCTTAGCAACCTTGAACTAAGTAGGTTTATAAAAACACCCCAAAACTTCTCCTAAGCCATGCATCCAAATTCTTCTCCTGAGGAGTCAGTACTTCACATGTGAGGCAGGACTCCTACTACAGGAGTTAACACGTTTGATCTCAATAAGTCTTTCACTTTGTAGGAGAGAAAATCAAGGCTTATAAATGTAAATTGCCCATGTCATAGATAGCTGTGGAACTCAGGACTGGTTGGCCCCAAAGCTATGAAATATCACTTCTCAGATCAGGAGCCGAGGACACAGGGTATGTGTTCAACAGGATCTGAATACTGTGGCTCAGTCAAGAATTCTCATCTGTGCTGTGAAGTTATTTCAAATGCCAGTCTAATGGAGAAAGAAAATATTGCAAAGTGTTCTGAAACTCAGCATAGCAAAGAACAACTCATGACTTTACACTCCCAACAAATTCTACCCTCCCCCCAACCTTTTTCCTTTCTCCATGAGTGATACCACCACCCATCTAGTTCTACCAGTTGAGAATATAGAAGTCATTCTGGGCCTTTTCAGGAACCCTGACTCTCCCTACTTACTACACACACACAGTATCCCCAGTCCATCACCACACCCTGACAATTTTACCTTCCAAATATATATTGGAAATATTGTCTTCTCCTGCATCTGTTACCCCCACTCTAGTCCAGGCTACCATCACCTTCCCTTAAAAAAAATCACAGCAGCCTCCTAACCTCTCTCCCTACATCAGCCATAGCCTTGCCCAGTCCCTTCCTTCTACATATTGTAGCTTTTTGAAATGTAAACCTGATCAGGTCACATCCCCACCCACCACCCCTTTCCCACTTCTTACAACGTGTCAAAGGCTTTCCATTGTCAGTAGGATAAAGACCAAATCCTTAACACAGCCCCACATGGACTGACCCTTGCTGACTATCCTTCAAGACTCATGTGGAATTCTTCTCCTCTCAGCTCTTCAAACATTCTATGCTTTCTTCTTTCATAAGAGCCTTACAGGCACAGGGAGTCCACCCAAAACAATCCTTCCCACTCCCAACCAACTAGCAGCTCCTAGCCATCCTTCAAAGCTCAGATCAAATGCTTTATTCTCATAGAAACAGTCCCTACGCCCCCAAACTCAAACATGTCCCCTTGTTAGACAATATAGCATCTTGTACCTTCCCTTCCTGGCACTTATCAAGATTTTTAATTATACATGTATTTGTGTGATCATTTGATTTTTCTTATATTCAGTCATAAGCTCCATGAGGGCAGGGACTGCATCTCTGTTCATCTCCTCTGTATCTCTAATACCAAACACTGTTTCTGACACCCAACAGGTGCTTAGTAAATATTTGCAGGTGACAAGAAGGAAAGAATAAAGGAAGGAAAGAAAGCAAGAGGAAAGGAACATAGTGAAGACTATGAATTTGCATCCTTAGTCTCGAGATGGCTTGGGAACTAGGATGGAGTTAGCTAACCCAGCTGCTCAGAGCAGGGAAAGATAAACCAGGTTCAGAGGAGGACTGCCAACATGTCTGCTCCAACTCGCCCTGAAAATCCATTTGCTTGGCCACCTTTGGGGCTGCTCTATATAAGCCAGAGTCTCCCTAACAGGATTTCCTTCTAGCATTTGTCTTACTTTTATTTGCAGTAAAGTCAGAAAGCAGGTAGGATCGGAGAAAACATTAATAATTTGCACTGATGTAAAACTCTGGCCACATGTATGTAAGCTCTGTCTTCCCAAGCAAGGTTACTGCAAACTGCTTGTTCAAGTTAGTGTCATGTTGCTCCCCAGTCAGTGTCCTACATTAACATCTCTATTTGTGCATTACCAGATTCATTACACAGTGGTTTCACTACTGCCGTAAAATTTCTCCATGCTATATTACTTTTTCCTCTTCCCTTCTTTCCTAGGGAGTCTGCTGTGATTTAACCTCATCTAGCTTCACTCCTAACTCCATCTGGGTTGCTTTCTAGCGTACACCACTTCCTCTATGATGCTGGCACCTTCCCAGGGTTGTGGGGAGGGATTTTAGATACACTGACTCGCACACAAGGCTTAATGAGCTGCCAGGGCTGCCACGTCTGCAACATGTCAATCCTGCTTATGTGCTCAAAGGATTCCTACAGCACGTTAGTTGCCGTCCCAAAGCTGAAATCCTGTGTTGACGACAGACAGAAAGAAATGTCCTAGTCACACTCTGGCATCAGCTGCCCCTGAGCTATCTCTCCTGTCCAGTTTAGAGGGCCAATTGAAAAGTGACTGCCAGTGGTTTCCCTGTCAGTGCAGCTAAGTAGCATGATAGTTTAGATACTCAAAAAAGCCCATGCCACTGGCACAGACAGTCTTTCTGGGAAACAAAGAGCAAGAGAACGCAAAAATGCTGGCAGTTGGCACCCAGGGTCTTTCACTTATCTACTGATTGCAGAGCAAATGGGGGCTTAAAGGGGAAGGATGCATGCTGGAAAGTCCGCTTGATCCATCCTTTAAAGTGAAAATAAAACCTTTTCGTTCTAGCAAATGCTGAGCACTGATCCCACAGGATTATAGCCCCTAGTTCCCACACTCACCAACACAACTTACTGAGAACTAAGAGACCTACTTCAACCTGAGCTTCCATTCCAGAAGCATTGGTTTGAGTAGACAGAAAATGGAACCACAGATGCAACAGCTATAAGGGGGCAATGTTTCTCCTCTACCAGAGGCTTGAGTATTTTCATCAGAAAGAACACAGGGTAGGAAAACTCTTGGGTATGATTTGGGCGGGAACCATGTTCAGCACTGGAGGTGGCACAAAAAGGCAGGAGTTGCAAAAGAACAGATTTGGGTTCAATATGAGCAGGAACTAAAAAGCAGCCTAAAGACAGTGTTGCCACCTTACGGTGAACAAGTTCTCTGTCAGTGGATGTCCACTCACCCCTCACAAGTAAGTGAGGGATCTCAAGGCTCTTGCAGTGGACTAAATGTTTGTTCCCTCCCTCCCCCCCCCCGAAGAAAAAGTCATATGTTGAAGCCCTAATCCCCAGGGCGATGGTATTTGAAGATGGGACCTTTGGGAGGTAATTAGGTTAGATGAGGTTGTGAGGGAAGATCCCCAGTGTGGGATTAATGCCCTTACAAAAAGAAGAAAAGGTCAGAGTCTCTTTCTCTCTTTCTCTGCCATGTGAGGAGACAGCAAGAAGGCAGCCATCTGCAAACCAAGGAGAGAACCAGAACCTGAGCATGCTGACACCCTGATTTCAGAGTTCCCAACCTCCAGAACTATGAGAAATAAATATCTGTTGTTTAAACCACCCAATCTATGGTATTTTGTTATAGCAGACTGAACTAAGATAGCTCTTGAGGTCCAGAAAGGCTAGGTGGGGTGCAAACATCTGGCATCACTTCCCAAAGGAAATATATCTAGAGGCAGCATCTTAACAGGAATCATAATCAGAAAGTTCATCAAATGGTTCAAAAGAGATGAAAAACAAATACACCCTAAAGAAACAGACGTAGGAGAGAGAAGTCTTGTTCAAAGACAAAGGAAAAGAAGCAGAAGTGAACATTTGAAGTGAAACGAGAAGCAAAGCTTTGACTAGCTCCTGAGGTGATGAGCAGACAGAAACAGCCACTGTGCCTAGGCTTTTTAGGGCCAAAGTCAGGGGCCTGCCCAAGAGACTTCAAATCCAGGCTAAACAACTTCCTGCTAGGGTGTTATTCAAGAGATCCAAGCTTTGGGTAAGAGACTAGATGACATCATGCATTTTTGGCTAGGATTGCTAGAGCCTCAAATCACACATCATATTTTGTGTGTACCCACATGCATTTTCTGGAGAGATTTGACAGCTTTTATCAGATTCTAAAAATTTACACAGCACTGTTTTAGATTTCAGAGCATTTTCAAATTTAATCTCCATGTTTAATATCAAATATTTGGAAATGATTCACTGTTTTACTTGATATTATATAATTAAAGATTACAAGTGATAACCAATAATAATCCTTGCTTTTGGGGGTCCTGAGAGTAAAAGAATAGATAAATTTTCCTCCTACTAAATGATTACCCTTCAAGTTATATTGGGTCTTATAGTTTTATGGAGGTGTGAGAATGTGAACATAACACAGTACCTATATATTAAGCCCAGTCCAAGGAGGGAGATTCCTATGGTATCTAGAATATCTATTTGTCCTTTGCCTCTCCAATATCTTTTCCGCCTTCTGGCAACTTCCTCAATTTTTGTTTGGAGCTCCACCTTCTCCCACTCTTAAATAATGTGATCTGTGTGGTGCCCATCCTCAGTTCTGGGGTTGAGGTTCTTTCAGAGTGTCATCTTTCCTGGCCACAATGACTAGTGTAGGGCAGGCAAGTATCCTAATTCAGTCTGATCCTGGTGACTCAGGACATTTCCTGGGAACATGGGGACAGGATCCCTAACTTTTTCAACCTGGATGTAAATCTCTGAGTTGCTGACAGGCACCTGGTAACTATGTGAGGTCCTAAAATAGAGCCAACACTGGAGAAGCAAATCCAAGAAATGGATATCAGGAACCCAATTCTTGGCAGCATGGCTTGAGCCATGAATCAAGGCTCATCTAATGCTATGTCACATATCACTCATATGTGCCAATAAACTTCCTTTTTTAAACAACACAGCCAGTTTTGGTTGGGTTTTCTGTCACTTGCAACCAAAAGAATTCTGACTAAAATAGCAGTTGAAAATGCAACACTACAGTTTGACAGTTACCATTTAGAATTGCCATAAAATCAACCTCTATCAATTAATATGACTTTCCCTATGCACACCTTAATATGTACCTTTCTCCATGGAAAGGGTCCTTTTATCTGCTTTCTCCTCACTTGTATCTTTGCTTCCTCTTCCTCTAAAGTACCTCTGAGATAACACAAATTCCCTTGAGGACTCATATTTCCATTTAAAACATGCTCTGAAATGTAATCAGCTCTTGAAATCATTTCACAGAAACCTTAAAAAGCCAAAGCAGCAAAAGGAATGCAAAATGTAATATGGCCACGGTTTTTGAACAGAGGGCATTAAGGCATAATGAGGAAACAGACCTCCTTTCAGTTTCATTTATCTCAAGAAACTAAAATCAGTGTAGAAGGTAATGTCACTCTTTTCACAGAAATAAATTAATTTTTTCATAGAGAAAGAAAAATGGGCTTCAGACCCTGAGACCTAATTCGCTGTTTATAGTTTGTGAAATTATAATACAAATGGCAATTAGGAAATGACCAAAAACCAAACTGTGATCCCAGAAGACTTAAAGGCTATTTATATAAAAGAGACAGTAATAAGCCGGGCTCGGTGGCTCAGCCTGTAATCCCGCGCCTTTGGGAGGCTGAGGTGAGTGGATTGCCTGAGCCCGCAGGTTCGAGACCCGCCTGGGCAACTTGGCGAGACCTCATCTCTTCAATAAACCAAAAAATTAGCTGGA
>CAUYQG010230341.1:0-24224 GCA_963574415.1 Tarsius wallacei
ACGAGGTCTCACTAAGTCGCCCAGACTGGTCTCGAACCCATGGGCTTAGGTAGTCCTCTCACCTCGGTGTTTTTCTTTATAATACAAATGACAGGTTTATTAAATGGTTTCACTTTCTTCCTTTTATTCAAACCTGCTTTATTGAAAATACGGATTGTGGAATGGTGAACCCCAGTCCATTACTGAGTCTTTGTTTTTATGTGTCTGTTTTTGACAATTGCATATTTATTTTTAGAAGTGTTTATCAAATGCTAATTCACATTTTCCTTCTGTATTTTAGAGAAACCATGGGATTATGGCAACCACAGAATCTCTGTAATACAAGTTCCATTCAGTTTTTTCTGAAAGAAAACCATCAGTTAAGGTGAAGCAAAGGCACTGCTGTGGATTATGATGTTTTGAAGTTCCGCATTTTCAGTGCTTTGACAAGACATCATTTAACCTTTTAAATGAAAAACATTAAGATCCCATGCAATTGTATTTTCTGGAAGTCATTCTCCAAAAGGGAAGTGCACATTTCAGACACAGCCATGTGGGTCCTTTTGGCAGGGATTTGAGTCTACTTGCTGTCACATCATGACCAGCTTGAAACGATCGCAGACAGAAAGGCCCATTGCCACTGACAGGGCCTCTGTTGTCGGCACAGACAGCACCCCCAAGGTCCACACTGATGACTTCTACATGCGGCGCTTCCGGTCTCAAAATGGCAGCTTAGGGTCATCCATCATGGCTCCTGTGGGACCTCCGCGAAGTGAAGGTTCTCACCATATCACTTCAACTCCTGGAGTCCCAAAGATGGGGGTCAGGGCCCGGATTGCAGATTGGCCACCGAGAAAGGAAAACATCAAAGAATCTAGCCGCTCGAGCCAGGAGATAGACACCTCTAGTTGCCTTGAGAGCATGTCCTCCAAGAGCAGCCCCGTGAGCCAGGGCAGCTCTGTGAGCCTCAACTCCAGCGACTCGGCCATGCTGAAGAGCATACAGAGCACGCTGAACAGCAAGACGAGGCCGGCGGAGAGCATGGACTCCCGGTTCCTCATGCCTGAAGCCTATCCTGGCTCCCCGAGGAAGGCACTTCGCCGGATCCGGCAGCGAAGCAACAGCGACATCACCATAAGTGAGCTTGACGTGGACAGCTTTGATGAATGTATCTCCCCGACGTACAAGACGGGATCATCGCTGCATAGGGAGTACGGTAGCACGTCCTCCATCGACAAGCAGGGCACATCCGGAGAGAGCTTCTTCGATCTCTTAAAGGGTTACAAGGAGGACAAGGCGGACCGAGGCCCAACACCGACCAAGCTTAGTGACTTTCTCATTGCTGGTGGAGGCAAGGGCTCTGGCTTCTCCTTGGATGTCATCGATGGACCCATCTCACAGAGGGAGAACCTCAGACTCTTTAAGGACAGGGAAAAGCCACTCAAGCGCCGGTCTAAGTCGGAAACCGGGGACTCCTCCATTTTCCGTAAGTTGCGCAATGCCAAAGGAGATGAGCTTGGGAAGTCATCGGACCTCGAGGATAACCGGTCGGAGGACTCCTCCAGGCCCTGGACTTGTCCTCGGTGCTTCTCACACTACGATGTGCAGAGCATACTGTTTGACTTGAATGAAGCCATCGTGAGCAGGCACAACGTGATCAAGAGGAGGAACACTACCACAGGAGCCTCGGCAGCAGCTGTGGCATCCTTGGTCTCAGGGCCCCTGTCACATTCTGCCAGCTTCAGCTCCCCCATGGGCAGCACAGAGGACCTGAACTCCAAAGGAAACCTGGGTGTGGACCCAGGAGATGACAAAAGCAATGAGCTGGTTTTGAGCTGCCCATACTTCCGGAACGAGATAGGTGGGGAAGGGGAGAGGCAGATCAGCCTGTCCAAGGCCAGCTCCGGCTCCTTCAGCAGCTGTGATGGTGCCTCCTTTGAGGCCACCCTGACCTCCCACTGCACAAACGCGGGTGTGGCTGTCCTCGAGGTACCCAAGGAGAACTTGGTGCTGCATCTCGACAGAGTGAAAAGGTACGTCGTGGAGCACGTGGACCTTGGCGCATACTACTACAGGAAGTTCTTCTACCAGAAGGGTGAGTGCACAGCCGTGTGTTTTTAAATTTTCTTTTGCTGTACTTTCTGAAACAACATAGAGTATTTTTGTTTTGTTTTTTTGGAGGTTTTTTTTTGCAACATGACATAAACTTTGCATGATTTTCTTATTTTTCTCAATGGTTAAATAGCTATTTGCTGCAATTTATTTCTTTTTGCTGTTTTTTAATTACGTTCCCCTTTCAGGTATACAAGTGTTTTGCATACTAAACATTACTGTTTACAATAAAAAACCGCTTTGATTTATTTAGTGGATGAAATTATAGTCTTAGTTGTGTAGAAGATGTGCTGTGTCACCTTAGGGATAAATGTATAAAATTGAAAATATTTTAAATATAGCTTTTTTTAAAAAGGGGCTGAAAAACAATTTTATTGCTACTTTCATTTTTTAACACTTCTGCAGTAAGTACAGAACCAATGTTTGTGTTGTTGTTGTTGTTTTGGTTTTGGTTTTTTTTTTTTGTTTTTTTTTTTTTGCTGCGTCAATGTTCTCATCCATAGATAGGAATGATCCTATCCCTCTCCCAGGAACTTTTGTGAACATGAATGACAAAAGTCACAGAGCCAATACATCTCAGCACCAAAAATAAAATTAAGATCTAGGTCTTTGATTTAAGTAGAAAAGAGAGACGTACCTTTAACATGTTGGTTACTTCCTTTCCAGTCTTTTCTTTGGGAAAGGAGGTTTAAGATATATACATATATTGATATGTAGATATATATAGTTGAGATTATACTTTATATATAGTTTTATCATCTACTTTTAAGAAAGGTACTGTGAAAAGCAGGTGGTATAAATGAACTCGTAAGAACTTTCTCATAGTGTTTTGAGCAATATTATTAACTAAAGGATGAGTCTGCATCATCCAGGTGTCGAAGCTGGAAGCAGGGTGATCACTGAGGAAGGACATACACCCCTGTGGCCCTTAGCTAGCTCAGTAATCTTGGCAGCCAGTTGTGGAGGCCCGTGGTGAGGCCCCTGTCTGCAAACGACTCCAGCAGTGTTTTGATTTCCACTGTTGGGGACCTTGGATGGTATTTAGATTTATTCTTCTGAATGAAGTTAAGTTTCAAATCTAGTACTCATTATAGCTTTATGAAATGGTCCACTTCAGGTTTATTGATCAAGAGAATATTGTTTTGGTACTGAATATACATGTCTCTTTTCTGAGTATTTATGGCGTGGATCCTGCAGTTAGTATCATAATAAAAGTCCCAATTTCATTGTTAAACAATGTTTATCTTCTCAGAATGACTTTCTGGAGTTTGGATTCAGAAGTTACATCTCTCTTACATAGCCCTTTAAGGTACAGGATTTCCAAATATGCTTGCCAACTTGGTACTTGGTGCCAGATGATTCTTTGTTGGGTTGGGGGGGCTGTCCTGTACATTGTAGCATATATAGCCACATCCCTGGCCTCTACACCCTAGATGCTAGTAGGTTTCTCTCCTCCCACAATTGCCCAACCTGTCTCCAGGCAATGCCACATGTCCCTGAGGAAGCAAGGTTGCTGGAGCTGAGAAGCCCTGCTTCACTGCACCTGGGGAGTTTTCTGCAGGTGTTTCTGAGCTCACTGTGGGTAGAGGCCATCTTGTTTCCATCTGTAACTGACACTGACATGGAGTCAAACATACTATCATCTAATTTATGTAGCGATGGGTGCTTTTTCCTATTAGGCAATAGAATAATATTAATCGTGACCAGTTTTGTGTGGTTATTATGTACCAGGCACTGTGCTGAGCATTAGTTGTGACACATTTTCTCACTTCAACCTCTTGATGCCCATGAGGCAGTTACTATTGTTAATCACACTTTCAGATGAGAAAACAGGGGCTTCATGGCTTAAGTGATAGCTCTCATGGAGCAGTCATTTTTGGGGCCAGGCTGTCTGAGCAGAGTCCTCTCCTTACTGCTCTCTGATCTCTGCTAGGGTAGACTAAAGGGAAGGAAATCTTAGTGACAGTCTTTTATCTTTCAAAAGTATTGAATTAAAATGTAAACACCTCGATTTCAGAGTTACCATGCTTATTCATAACACTTCATAAATTTAAAAGCCATTAGTCCAGTAGTTAGTGACTGAAAGCATGGAAAGTACCCTCTTATCCAACATAATTGGCACTGGTATATTGAAAGTACCAATTAAAGCAGGGAATTAAAAAGTAGACACATCTGAAATACTTTGTGTGTGTGTGTGTGTTAGAGTTTCACTCTGTTGTCCAGGCTAGAGTACAGGGCCTGGTAGCGCATACCTGTTTCCAGCTACTTGGAATGCTGAGGCTGAAGGATCACCTGAGCCCAGCAGGTTGAGGCTTCTGTGGCCATGAGTGTGCCACTGTACTCTAGGTGTAGTGAAGCAGGGCTTCTAAGCTCCAGCAACCTTGCTTCCTCAGGGACATGTGGCATTACCTGGAGACAGTTTGGGCTGACACAACTATGGAAGGAGAGAAACCTACTAGCATCTAGGGTGTAGAGGCCAGGAATGTAGCTACAGATGCTACAATGCACAGGACAGCTCTGCCCCACCCAACTACAACCCATCTCGCCATGTTGCCCAGGCTGGTCTCAATCAGTGGGCTCAGACAGTCCTCTCGCTTCTGCCTCCCAAGGTGCTTGGATTACAGGCATGAGCCACCTGCACCCAGCCCATTCTTGCTTTTTATAACAACACATAAAAATGCCAAACTCTTGCCAGGCCCAGGGCTTTTCTTTGACAGGGATGCTGCTATTTGGAATTCTGCATTGTGTGAATGGAATAACCACCAGAACAAGAGCAGACATGAGCCAGAGCCCTTGGTACAGAACTGTAGTCGTCATTGATTTCTCTCTCTTTCTTTGTAGCTGTCTTGCCCATATCTAATCCAATGGTTTTCTTCTTAGTGACTTGCCTTTATTAAGACTTTTCAAAGCCTTCAACTTAGTTCTTAGAGAATCACCATGTAACTTTTGTACCCATGTTTCATCAGCTTTCATAATAATGACATTTCGTAATTAAAATAACAAGTTACCTGGCATAAGGAGGTCTGGGAAGTCTCAGCCCATGCTGTTAGCTTGAAGTCCAGCTGCAGGAGTGTTGCTTTCAAGGTTCTCTGGGGAAGCCCGCCTCCTGTGGGATGGGCCCTCACAGCATGGCCCACACAGGGCAGGGGAGGGTAGCCCATCCACAGTGCTCTTCACAGGACGAGGAAGGGCGACCTGTCCATGGCGCTCTTTGCAAAGGGTGGCCCATCCACAGTGCTCTCCAGTGGGAGTCAGCTGCTAAGAGCTCCTGCTGCCAAAGCTCCTCTTGGGCTGTAGGACTTCGAATTTTCAAGCTGGGCAGGTTGTGTGACAGTACGATGATGCCTGGCAAACAGTGACCCTGAATGGCAGCCCCCAGAGCACAAGCTGTGTGTTGACAGTATTGTAATCTGCATTTTCTATTATCGTGTAAAATATAGTTAAACAGTTCTGTCTCATACTTTTTAATAGATAACTTTGATTCCCTGAGGCTAGTTGCCAACTCACTTTTACTGATCAGAACCTTTAATCAAACTCTTTCGTGGGTAAGCACACCAGGCCAGGATGTGGCATGTCCTCCAGCACCAAGGTGAGTGCTGTGGACCTCCTGTCCCCCGGCCTCTTGCTCATGAGAACTTCCCTGCAGCTGTTCAGTACACTCCTGACTTCACTGTGGCTGGGGCCCTGGGAAGTAAAAATTACCTGCGAAGTACACGCTACAGTTGACATTCTCTGTAAAGTTTAATCATCCTTGGCTGAAGAAGCTGCGACCACTTTTCAATATTACGTTATTTTATGATCATTATTTTGCAAATTGGGACTTTATAGCGAGGACATGAATCTGGTGTATAAGCAAGTTCATTGCTGGAGGATGCTGAACTGCTAGAGGAAGCCCCTAAAGGAAGCTTACACTCACTAGAATAAGCAACAGGCCATCCATGTGCTTCTTTCTAGCCCTTTCTCCTGCCTGCTGCCTCTGCCACTTCACTGGTGGGCATGTGGCTGTCAAGAATTGTCCATGATTGAGTGGCAGTTGCCATATAGCCAGTGCTCGCTGTGCTACTGCTGTGTACTCCATGGAGATGTCCTTCCTCAGCATTTGTGGGCTCTTGAGGTGAGTCTGTTGTGATTGAAGTCCCAGTGATGCAGCCACATCCCACGAGGGGGCTGCCAGCTGGGCAATGGCCACATCACATCAGCCTGGCCATCTTCCTGCAGGGGTCACCATGATCAAAGTGCTAAGGACATTTGTAAGTGGAAGACACTGAGTGATGGAAGAACGCAGCATGGCTGTGGCCTGCATGCTGGTAGGGAAGAAGACCATCCCTCTCTGTGCGCCTGCCTTCTGTGAACTTGAGGACTCTCTCAGCTCTGCCCAGAGCACACAGCTTACTTCGAGGTGTGTTCTCCTTGAGTCTTGTCTAGAGGAGTGCAGTCATGGGAGACAGGAGCCCAGGGGTGCTGGGAGCCCAGGGGTGCCAGGCAATGACACTTGTTGGCTCCTTTGGCGACAGCACTGGCAGGCTTGCTGCATGCTAGACAGTGTCCTCTCATCAAGAGATGGGAGAGCCCCTCCATTGCACAGTGGCCAGAGAAACCCATTGTCTGGTCTGAAGCTCCTCTAAGAGTATTTTCCTGCTCCCTGAAAGAGGGGAGTCGAGAGCTTGTGTACCTGGTGATTCTGTAGATGACTGACAGACATGACTTTCTCACTTCCTCCTCCTGCTTCCAAAACACATAGACAAGGCTGGAAAGTGGGCCCCAGGATGATCAGGTTGGGAAGATGAGTCAGATTTCAGTTGGTGTTTTCTAACTTTGTCTCTTACTGTCTTGTTATCAGCCGTCTTTAACATTGTTTATTCATAATTTATTCATTTTTTGACTCAGGGTCTCATTCTGTTGTCCAGCCTGGAAGTGCAGGGGCAAAATCATAGCTTATCATAGCCTTGAACTCCTGGCCTCAAGCATTCTTCCCACTTTAGCCTCCTCCAGTCTCCCAGAGTGCTAGGACTACAGGTGTGAGCCACCAAATCCGACACATCATTTCTTTAGTCACTCACACTTTACTTCATTTATACTAAAGTGACAGCTTTAGCATTGTGATTTATTCTCAATTTTGGTATCAAGATCTGTTCTTACAGTCTGTTAAATGCACATCATTAAATGGTCATTATAAGTTTTAGTGGCTTATTTTATAGTACATATAAAACATCAGAGAAAACGATTAGCTAAGTGTATTTCTAAAAATATGTGCTTATTCATTTTTTAAAAAATCCTTCAATAAATTTAGCAATGTTAGGCTTGAGAAAAAAGTACTACTGGATGCCTTACAGTTCAGAGTTCTTTAAGGATAATTATTCTGTGTATAGTATATTCATATGGACAGTTTTATATTTCAGATAAGTGGTGAACTCCAGAGTCAACAAGTCTGCTCTCCTAAACCATGTTGTGCTCTGTGCTGGCAAACATAACTGTTTCTGCCCAAATGAATGGTGAAAGTTGTATTTGTGTAATAATTTATTATCTTAATGCCCTTGCCTTTGTTTTTTTAATTGAGATTATGAAATTGTATGTAACTCACATGAAGATAGTTCTCTGTGTATTTTTTCACATGGAGATTTGGACACTAAATATCGCCTTGAGAAATGAAGCCAGGAGTGTTTGCTCCTGTTTTGTACCTGGTCAGGGCATCCAGGAGCGAGAAGTATGTGAGGTTTCAAGGTTCTGTATGTTTGCTCCTTGGAAGGCAAACATCCTCTCCCTCCTTGGCTAAGGCCGCCTAGTCACATTGTGGCCTGGCCTCACCCAGAGCTGTGGGCCTCCAGGTTCCCATGGGGCCTGAGCTTCCGTGGGAGGCTCAGGTTTGTTGACTGCACCTACATATATTCTGTTTTTGAATTAACATAGGCTGCCAAAGACCACACTAGTTCAGACACTTGGCTTTCTTCAAGGTCACCTTGTTCACATCCAGTTGTATAATAATGGAATTTGTTTTGCAGTCAAGTTGATGATGAAGGCATTATCATTATGTCATTCATCAGTCCCTCTAGAAAGTTCCACGTGAGAAATTTATTTCAAGATTTGGTGCCAGAAATTGTTTTCTGGTAGCTACCAAATGTTCGGTGGCAGATATTTGTTTTTGTGTTTTGCTTCACTCTGTCTCCTGTTTTCCTCAACCCCCAGATCCACAGCCTTCATTATGAACACACTTGCTTGCCCCCATCTTTAATTCTCCCACCTTGTTAGCATGATTCCTGCATGTTCTGTATCACTGATGACTCCGTTCTCTTTGGAAAGATGATGAGCATACATACCATCCAGATGTGACACTCTGTGCCCAGGCCTCTCCTCGTTCCAGCAACATTTCTCAGCCCTGCTGCTGTCAGGCATGTGCAGAAACTTGAAGGCCGATTGTCTCCCCTCATTCATGCCATCTTGTAAATGCTACCACTGTGACCAGTCACTTGGGTTGAGCTTCTTAGATGCCTTATTTTCATCATTCTCAGCCTCCAGTCACGAGTCTGCCTTCAAGTTGTGCAAACTTCTGCTTGTGCGTCCTGTGCCCAGTTCTGCATGTGGCTCAGGTCTGCATTGCCCGTGCCTGGATCCTGACAGTGGCTTCTTAGGCATAGTCTAAGCCCTTCAGAATCCAGCCTCCTATCTCTGCCAGATACGAACCTTACTTTAGTTGTGTGAAAAACACACAGTGGTGGTAGGGTTGTCAGAGCCACAGGGGCCAAGATGGAGCAGCCCAGCACATGGTCGGTGAGGGTGTGAGAGTCACCTAGGAGGGAGGAGAGGAAGCAGGATTAGGCAAGGAGTGCTCGATCACACTATAGATCACTGTCAGCCAGCACGAAGGAGCCTAGGTGAGCACTGAAGCAGGCCCTTGCTAGGAAGTGGTAGTCTGGCCCCAGTGTCCAGCAGGCCACTGACCAAGGCTGCCCTGGAAGACTGTGGCCCCACCTGAAAACTAGCAAATCCAGGAACCTTTAACAAGTCGCATGTCTGTGGCTGCCCTGGTACAAGTTCTTCAGGAAGGGAGAGCATTGCCATCCCCACAGTGCTGTGTTGGGGAGTGTGCAGGGGCAGAGCAGGGTACCTAATGGAGCCTGCATGCCAGTGGAGGGACAGACCGTGGGCAAACAAGTCACACAAGTGCATGTGTGGGCTGATGAAGTGACAGAGATACAGAAAGTAAACCCCCAAGTCCAGTAATTTGTCTTTCATCTGCACCGTCTTTCCTTAGGTGCACACACAAGCATTTATTTTTCAGTTTGCTCTTGATGAGAGTGCTCTTCAAATATATGTATGTACTTGGAGTTGGGGGTCTTACTCACTCACGCCTAGGCTGGAGTGCAGTGGCACGATCATAGCTCACCCCAGCCTCAACCTCCTGGGCTCAGGTGATCCTTCTACCTCAGCCTCCCAAGCAACTGGGACTATAGGCTCACACTACCATACCCAGCTAATTTTTTTGATATTTTTGTAGAGGTGAAGTCTCACTGTATTGTTCAGGCTGGTCTTGAATTCCTGCTCAAGCAATCCTTCTGCCTTGGCCTCCCAAAGTGCTGGGATTACAGGTGAGAGCCACTATGCCCAGCCCATATTTTTAAAGCAGTTATAAAGATTTAAATAACTTCACATTCATTCACTCATTTATTCATTTATTCAGTCATTCGAATAATATTAGCATCTACATTTTGCCAGATACAGTGCCCAGAGAACAAATACAGACACTCTTCCACTGTGAGGGTGCTTAGCCTGCAGTGAGTGCCAAGATGGATGGGAAGTTATTGGACATTACTTTTTTGCCTACTTAAAAATATTTTTTAAGAAACTTTCCATGCTGTCCCTGTTCCCTGTCTGGAGCTCTGTTTAATGGGTGGTAGAACCCTGGGTTTATCCTTCATTTTACATTTTGTAATTTTTTTTAACTTTTCTATTCATCAACTTTACCTTCTGGACAAGGAGTTGGTGTGTAGCTCTATTATTCAGTCTTTTCATGGAATTTTATTTTTAGCAATCATTTTTAAGAAAAGTATTTTTGTTTTTTGGTACTTATTTTTCATAATAGCTTTTCCTAATTCTATAAACCCCTCATTTCTCTATTGGAATTAATTAAAATTTTTTTCCTAAATTGTTTTCCTTGAATGGTCTTTGTCTTCTTCGCTGGATATTTTGCTTTCATGTTTTCTCTCCTTCATGCTATTGGTTGTCCAGTGGTCTTTGTCACATCTCTGAACAGAGGCCAGCATGGCTTGGGCTTCCCTGTGGCTCCTTAAGCAGAGGGCGGGGCTGGGGCTGGAAAAGTGGTGTCAGATTTCTTCAGGGAGGCCCTGTGGAGTGAGAGCAGGGATCCACATGTGTGTCCATGAGGGAGGCTGTGTCATGCTTTTCATAGAGGCCCGTGGAGTAGAGGCAGGGATCCACATGAGTGTTTGAGAGGGAGAGCTGTGTGGTGCTCCTCATGGAGGCCCATGGAGTGGGAGCAGGGACCCACATGTGTCTTGGGGGGGTGGGGGGGTGGTCTGTGTTGTACTCTACTTCTCGTTGGCTGTGTTTCCCTCCGCTGCCCGTGCCTGCATTGTAGTTGGTGCCTCCCTCCTCTCTTGCCCACCACTTAGATTGCTGCCTGTACTCCAGAGCCGTGAAGCCTTTCAAACCCCTCTTCTCATGGCATAGGTGCTCTTCCACCACGGACCCGAGCCCCTGGCACCTCTGGTTTCTGCAGAATGCTCTCTGTGGGGTGTTGGTTCACAGCCAGTTTAAGTATGCCTTGAAGGCAAAGCCCAAAGATTAGAAGCTCCAGTAAATGTTTTATAAATGCAAAAATGCTTTGGTGCTGATTCGAAGTGTAAGATTTATTGAGTTGAGGATCCAGTGTATCTTGTGTTTATAGCACCAGGTAGAGGAGGTGAGGGGAGGGGGCCTTGTGTATGTGGCCTCGTGTTATTCACCAGCCATTAAATAATACATTGCAGTTCCTTTTCCTCTCCTTTCAGGAAACAAGACCACAAAAAAGGCTGTGTATGGTCGTGGTGGTTTTGTGAAATTAACCAAGACCACGAATTGATCCCCATGGACCCAGAACGGCGTTACTGAGACTGATTTTTACTATTGTAAACCTTTCTAGACACAATGACTGATGCTTAAACAAGTGGGTGACCATTAGAAGAGAAACAGGAGGAGAAGCAGGATTTGCATAATCCCAGTATCTCCTGGAAGATGTTTGTAAATGACAGGAGAAAAGATAGTAACTTTACGGATGGGTAATCAAGGTCATGATAACATGATTATGTCAGATACTTTGAGATGGGCATGTCATTTCTGTAGTCCTCTTGACCAGAAGGCACAGCCTCAGTCCAGTCATCTGAAGCCACCAGTCAAACCCAAACTGAGAGATAAATACTCTTCAAAGGTGTCAAGGTCATGAAAGACATGTAGATTGAGAAACTCTTAGTATCTATAGGGGATTAAAAAGAAATAACAACTAAAGGCAACTTGGGATCCTGGATGGGATTTTGGAACAAAAAGGTTATAGTGGAAGAACAGGTGAAATTTAAGTAAGATCTTTAGTTAATGGTGCTGTTAGTTTCCTGGTTTTTTAGGGCTTTTTTTGGCGGGGGTTGGGGGGGAATTCATCAACTTGAGTGATGAATAGATGAATAGGTTCCTGTGTGTTAACATTTCAAGGTCTCTCTTCTAGCTAATTTGAAATATACAATAGATTATTGCTAACTACTCTGCTATAGAATGTTAGAACTTACTATCTTCTGTTTAACTGTGTGTCTGTACCCATTAGCCAACCTCTCCTTATCCCCTGTTCCATCCACACACCCTTCCCGGGCTCTGGTCTCTATTATTCTTTTCTCTACATTCTTGAGATCAACTTTTTTAGCTCCTACATATGAGTGAGAACATGTGATATTTGTTTTTTTGTGCCTATACTATTTTGCTTAACAGAATGGCCTCCAGTTTAATCCATGTTACAAATGACATGATTTCATTTTTTTTATGGCTGAATAATATACCATTGTGTGTATGTATACCACATTTTCTTTGTCCATCCACTGGTGGACACAGAAGTTGATTCTGTATGTTTGCTGTTGTAAATAGTACTGCAGTAAACATGTAAGTGCGGGATCCCTTTAATATAGTGAGTGTCTATGGATAAATACTCAGTAGTGGGATTACTAGATTGAATGATAGTTCTGTTTTTAGGTTTCTGGTATGTCTCTATGCTATTTTCCATAGTGGCTGTACTAATTTACATTCTTACCAACAGTATCTAAGAGTTCTCTTTTCTCCACATCTTAGCAGCATTTGCTGTGTTGTCTTAATTAAGCTACGCCAGTTAGCTTAATATAACTGGGGTAAGATGGTATCTTGTTGTGGTTTTGATTTGCATTTTTCTGATGATTAATAATATTGAGCATTTTTCATATACCTCTTGGCCATTTGTATGTCTTTTGAAAAATGTCTATTCAGATCCTTTGCTTCAATGAGATTATTATATTTTTCTTTACTGGTTAGTTTTTTGAACTCCTTGTATATTTTGGATAGTAGACTCTTGTTGGATGGAGAGTCTGCAAGTATTTACTCCCATTCAGTGGATTGTCTCTTCACTCTGTTTGCTGTTTCCTTTGCTGTACAGAAGCTGTTTAGTTTAAAATCTTTGCCTAGACCAATATTCTGGAGACCAGTATTCTTTTTCCCCCCTGTTTTTTCTTCTAGTCGTTTTATTTTGGGTCTTAGAGTTAAGTCTTTAATATATCTTGAGTTACTTTTTTTTGAGGGGGGTCTCACTCTGTCACTCATGCTTACTGCAGCCTCGATCTCATGTGCTCAAGTGATCCTTCTGCCTCAGCCTCCCAAGTAGCTAGGAGTACAGGTGTGAGACATGCCTGGCTAATTTGTAAAAAAAAAATTTTGTAGAAGCAAAATCTTGCTATATTGCCCAGACTGATCTTGAACTCCTGGACTCAAGCAATCCTCCTACCTCAGCCTCCCAAAGTACTGGTATTACAGGCGTCAGTCACTGCACCTGGCCTTGAGTTGATTTTTGTGTATGGTGAGAGAGAGAATATAGTGTCATTCTTCTGCATATGGATATCCATTTTTCTCAGCACCATTTATTAAGGAGGGTATCCTTTCTCCACTGTATGTTCTTGGCACCTTTATTGACAAGCAGCTGAATTTAAATATGTGGATTTATTTCATGATTCTCTATTCTGTTCAGTTTGCCTATGTTTCTGTAGTTTTTTGTTTGTTTGTTTGTTTGTTTTGAATAGGAGTCTCACTCTGTTGCCCAGGCTGGAGTGCAGTGGCAAACTCACGGCCACCCCAGTGTCGACTTGCTGGGCTCCAGCGATCCTTCTGCCTCAGTCCTCCAAGTAGCCAGAACTACAGACGCGTGCTACCATACCCAGCTAATTTTTTGATTTATTGTAGAGACAAGGTCTCGCCAAGTTGCTTGGGCTGTCTCGAACCTGCAGGCTCAGGCAATCCACCCACCTCGGCCTCCCAAAGTGCTGGGATCATAGGCTGAGCAACCAAGCCCAGCCTATACTTCTGTTTTTATATCATTACCTTGTGCTGTCTGGTTACATAGCCTTATAATATATTTTAAGCAGGAGCTCATATTTCATTTATTTTTTTGTTAAATAGGTTTTCTAACCTTTTCGTTTTCTTTTTGCCTCTGAGACTCCTAAAATTTGCATATTTGGTCACTTTATGGTGTTCCTTATGTTACATAGACTTTGCCATTCTTGTTCATTCTTTTTTATTTTTGTTTGAATTATTTTCAGAAGACTTGTCTTCAAATTCTGAGATTCTTTTTTCTGCTTGATCTAGTCTTTTGTTGAAGCTTTCAAGACATATTTTGTATTTCATTTAGTGAATTCTTCAGTTCTAGAATTTCTGGGTTTGGTTCTTTTATGTGCTGTCCATCTCTGGTAAATTTTTCATTTATATCCTGAATTCTTGTTTAAATATATTTGTATTGCTTCTCAGTATTCTATTGTATGCCATCGAGCTTCATAAAATTAATATTTTGAATTCTTTTTTTAAAGATTTTCTATATTTCTTCTTGATTGGGATCTGTTACTAGGAAATTACTGTGTTCCTTTGGAGGTGTCATATTTCCTTCTTTATGTCTTCTGTGTCCTTACGCTGATATCTGCACATTTGGTGTAACATTCACCTCTCCCAAGTTTCCAAATTGGCTTTCATAGGGCAGTTCTTTTTCCTGAAGCTCTATCTGTTGTGTTGGTTGGATAGGGCACTTAGCCTTTGATTCTGGGTGTGTACTCTCTGTAGGATTTCTTTGGTTGTAAAGTGTCAGTGGTGTCTGTGATTTCCTTGACATTTAGAGTGCGGTTCTTGGTGCAGGCTGTGGTGAAGTTTTACTGGAGACTGGGACTCCTGTAGGCCAGTCTTTGGTTCCTAGTAGTGGCAGTGTTGGGCCAAGTGTGCCTGTCCTTGGGCCCCAGGGCAGCAAGCACTGGCACTTGTGTTACCAGATGCTGGCTGGCCAGTTCTGCCGGTAATGGCAGCAGTGAGCCATGCAGGTGGGCAGGTCCCAGGATGCTGGGCGGTAGGTGCTACATGGCAATGGTGGGACAGCCCTCTGGGTCCCGAGAAGTGTGTGCTGGTGTTGGTAGTGAGTACAGTGGGCTGGGAGTTCAGTGTCCAGGTACACAGGTGGCACATGCAGTTAAGTGCCACCTGTGGTGGTCGCAGCAGGGTGGGGACTTGGCCTAGGCCCATGAGGAGTGCTCAGGGGACTGGGCTATTTCAGAGTCTTGGACTGTGTCCTCTGGCATGGGTGGGGCAAAGTTTGACTGAATGGGCCTGTCCTCAGGTCCCCCCATGTGGATGCAGGCACTGGGTATGGTAGGTGGGGACTGGTTTATCCCAGGCCTGATGGGTTGCTCAGGTGGGGTTGGCAGCGGTGCACCATAGCCCTGCTGCTAGGGAAAGCAGGTTGCTGTCAGTGGCAGTGGCCAGGTACAGGACTGGGGACTCCTGGGCCTGTGAAAATGTGTAGTGGCTCTTCTGCCGGGCGGCCTATGAATCAGTGCCTGTGGCGGGAGCCTACTAGGGAGAGGCTGCAGGTGGGATGTAAGTGGGGTTCCAGGGGTGCCGTGTGCAGGCTGCTGGGAAGCTCTCAAGGTGGAGTTCTGCTGCAGTTGCTTGGGATGTAGGTGTGGGACTCAATGTGCACCATCTCCAAAAGTGCTATCACCGACTTCAGCAGTGCCATCCCTGTCTCTAGCAGTGCCGTCACATGGGCCCTGGCAGTGCCTTGCGTTTGTTTAGGCCTTCAGGAGTTGAAGATTTCTTTGTGGGTAGCATCGCAGGAGCCCACAGTAGACATTGGTGCATGGGGGTCTTACTCGACCTCTCCCCACAGTTTTTCCAGCTCCCAGCTGGTCCTGGCTGAGCAGACTTGATTTCCTGGTTCTGATCATGATGATTATACTGCATGTACTTATGTAAGGTGTTAACTATGGGGGAGGCTGGATGAACGGTATGGAAATTCCCTGCACTGGTTTTGCAACTTTTCTCTAAGTCTAAAGGTAGTCCAGATAAAAAGTAAAAGACCATGTCTTCCTTTTTCAGGCAAAGAAAGTAAAAAATAAAAACCTTCAGATATGGCCAGTGATAGCAGTTAACTACAAACTACGGTAGAGGCCAACAGGCATCTCCCTTTTGCTCCAAGAGCTTGAGCTTCCAGGAGTGACTTGAGAATAGACAGATGAGCAGCAAACAGCCTCCAGATGCGTCAAGGTGCAGGAGTGCGGGAGACATACAGAGGAGGAGGCTCAGGAAGGGCTGATGTCTGCAGCTTCAGCAGCTCCAGGGAGAGGGAGTCAGGGAAGCAGGCCATTGTGAGAGGTAGCAGATTTCAGCAGAGATTAATGAGCCCAAAGACTAGGTAAGAGGCTGTGATGCAGTTGCTCCAAGCACTGGGAGGGGAAGAGGGAGGGGGAGGAGGGATGCAAGGGCAGAACTTCACTGCAGCCAGGCGCTGTTTTAATGTGCACATGAAGTCTCCCAGGTAACAGGGGAATAATAGATTAAAGCTGATGACTTCCAGTGTTTTCTCTTTTTGGGTGGTTACTCTTCCCTGGTTATTTGATGAGAGTCCTAGGAGAGAATCTTGACAATTGCACTCATTTTGGAAAGAAGTTTCCTCAATGGGACAAGGACATTCCAGACAAAACCCCTCCCTGTGCTCCCAGAGAGGAAACTAGAGAAGGTTAGAAAGTCCTCAGTCCTGAGACCAAGGCCTCCTTTAGAAGTGCCAAAGCACCACTCTGGGGTGTCATTCCGTGTGCCCCAACACCTTGCACATGAAACTAACCGAGAACACTTACTTACCCAACTTCATGCATAAGGATGTATTGTAGCAACTACCATGCTCACTGATTCCCATGATCCAAAGAATTTCTGTGATCTTTATTTTGCATTCTTAAAACAAAGGCCTTTGAGACTGTGATTTCAGCACCAGTTGATGCCATGTCTGGGAAAGCCTGCACCCATTCCCAAGTGCATGCCCTTCTAGAACTTCAAGCCCCGGGGAGCCCTCACTCTGAGCACTGACATTAGGTGCTCAAGAAAACATTTGCTTTGTCGTGTCGGTTCCTTTTCTTTCTCCTCATGGAGCTTCCTGCTTTATATGAGGAACCACTCACTTGAGCACTTGCAGCAAGAGGAGCAGTCTCCCTAATTGCATTTATGTCAAGTCAGGGAGAGGCATGACCTGGAGCTGCCTCCGGGACTCATATGGACAATCAGCCAGCAGTGTGTGGACTTCACTGGGTGTTTGGGACACACTGCATGGTCCCTGCCCTGTGGGCACCAGTAACCTCTTCCTTCACTAAATTTCTGGCCATCTCTTAGTTACTTCTTCCCAAATCCATCAGAAGCATTTGACATAGGAAGACATTGCTACAGTATCCCTGATAAGGGGATACAAAGGGTGTTTTAAATAAAAAGAAATTCTGGCCGGGTGTGGTGGCTTATGCCTGTAGTACCAGCACTTTGGGAGGCTAAGGCAGGAGGATTACTTGAACCCAGGAGTTCGGTACCAGCCTGGACATATAGCAAGACATCATCTCTACAAAAAAAATTTTAAAAATCAACCAAACATGGTGGTACGTGCCTGTACTCAGCTACTTGGGAGGCTGAGGAGGATCACCTGAGCCCAGGAGGTCGAGGCTGTGGTGAACTGTGATTGTGCCACTCCACTCCACGCTGGGCAACAGAGTGAGACCCTGGTCTATATCTATAGATAGATAGAAAACAGGGGTGCCAAAGAATGTATACACATTTTAAGAGATGTTATCTGTTAGATATTGGTGGGACCTCAAAAATGATAGGTCACACTCACAACAGGGCCTCCAGCATGTTAGGTGAGGTACAGGCCACAAGATGAAAGGGTAAACTGAGGCAAGGTGAGCTGTTGCTGGTACTATGAGAATAATGCAAGATTGCAACCAAATAAGAAGTAGAAGGAAGTAAAATTTGTTATTCACCTTCTCTGATTGGAAAGGGGGCCAACACTCAGAGGCAAGTGTGACATTGAAGGGTCAAGAACTGGATTTTTTTAGTTTGTTTTTTTTTTTTGAGTTAGAGTCTCACTCTGTCGCCCAGGCTGGAGTGCAGTGGCATACTCACCGCCACCCCACTGTCGACCTGCTGGGCTCTAGCAATCCTTCCGCCTCAGCCTTCCAAGTAGCGGGAACTATAGGCGCATGCTACCACGCCTGGCTAATTTTTTATTTATTGTAGAGACAAGGTCTCGCCAAGTTGCCCAGGCTGGAAGAACTGGGTATATTTAAGGACTTTTGGGGCAAGGGGGGTTTGGGCCAAGAGGAGAATGGACCAAAAGAAATGTCCAGGGCTGTGGACCTTTGATGTTGATTGTGGCCACATGAGTCTTAGATCTTGATGTTGCCAGACATTAGCATCTCTTGACCTCAGATGGTGGGCTAGATGGGAGGAGACAAGGGGAGGGGTTTTTCCTGCAAGAGACATGTTGAACTTTTTTTTATCCACAAGCTGTTTAATAAAAATGTGGTCTTATTATCATTTTTATGGCTTCAGCCAGCTAAGGGGCCTGAAAATTTCTTAGAGATTATTATGCTAAAACCATGAATATAAAGATTGGACTGTCCTTGTCTTTTATCTGATGGAGATTTGCCTAGGGGGTGGGGTAGGCTGCCAGCTTGGCCTACAGTAAAATGTCTGAACACTTTCTAAAACCTGCCTATCGGAAATTTATCTATGTCTAACCTTGCTAGATTCAAAGCGTGTCAGACTAAACAAAAATGGCTGTGCTGAAGCCAATGTGAACTAAGTTTATTCTAAGTTTCTTGGGGTCCTTCCTTTCATTACCTATGTATTACTTTTCGAAGTTGAATTGAATTATGGTAGCAACGTGTAATTGCAGAAGTCAGATGTGACTTGTATTCATCATTTTGTTATGGTTCAAGTAATGCTCTGCTGCTCTCCCTTGATACCGATAAATCAAAGGGACAGGGAATTGGTAGAAAGAAGTTTATTTCTGAATTAGAATCCAGGGAGCAGAGCCAGACTTGAGGTCTTTCTAAAATGGTTCTGCCCCCCACTTCAGGCCTTGCAGTCTACTTTAGTCCGGAATTGTCAGTACTTATACATTAGCCATGTGACAAGCAGAGCATTGTATAGGGCTTAAGTTACAGCTGCGTTTTACATTTAGATGGTGACATTTAGAGTAAAGGATGTTTACAAGGCCTAAGACATCATACTTGTAAAAGTTATGCAAATCATAAGACGATTACATTGATACAAAAGTTATACAAATCACAATACTTATGGTTACATTGATACTATATTGTTCAAACCTATGACTATTAGGAAAGGAAGTAAATAGGGATTTACTTCTTTGGGGGTAGTCTGCAGGGAAGTCAAGGATCTCCAGAAGCTACTTACTAGGAATGCATAGAAGACAAGGGGACTCTCAGTAATGTGCTCAGGAATGCGCAGGAGCACTTGAACCCTTGCCATGCCCTTCTCTAGGGACTGTGGCAATATGGATGGACATTATCGGGTCTCTGTATCAGTTTGTTATCAATATATATTATTACAATTTTAATACAGATTTTTCTTTCTTAAAATACATGTTTTTCTTTCTTAAAATACATGTTTTTGCCATCCTGTGTGTGTGTGTGTGTGTGTGTGTGTGTGTGTGTGTGTGTGTGTGTGTATACTTGTTGTAGGACCCTTTGCAGAGAGACAGGACACCAAGGATTCTTTGCCAGGAAGCAGTGTTTATTCATGCCAGCACTGGCTCTGCAGATTCATATCCAAAGGCTGAACCCCAAATGCAGCTGGGCATTGCCGTATATACCTTTTGCTAACTTCCCTTTACATTTTAGCCCCTTCCTTTCTTTTATAAGGCAATATATAGCAATATACATTTTGATTGAGTATTTCATGGCACAGGGTTGCAATAGGGTTATACATGCGCACTTAGACATTGACTATACCACGCTACTTTCTCTTTGTTCTGTTCTACTTTCTCTATGCCCTTACCACATTCCTCCCTTTATGCTCAGGCCCTTCTAGAGTCAAAGAGCATCATCTTGGTTTAGGGGTTTGTACTTCCATAACATCATTACATGTGCTGCTGTTTTCCTTTTGACCATGGCCTCAATGAGGCTAGAGACAGACTTTATTACCTGGGGAGCCAGACAGGGCAGGATTAGACAAATTCCCAAGATCATAAATATAATGCCTATGAGGATTTTGAATCCCCCAAAAGTTGAGAACCATCTCCCAAATAATTCCCTGGGGTTTCAGCCTTTCCAGGTATGGAAGGGGACATGGACAATTTTTCTCATTCGGTTGGTGATTTCTTTTATGACCTTTCCTTCATCATCTATTTGTAAGCACCAGTTGCTTAAGTTAAACTTTCCATGCTCCTCCTTCAGAAGCAAGCAAGTAATCTAAGGCTAAGCAGTTCTGTTAGATAGCATTTCGCATCTTGGTTTGCTGTTTGGCTAGTATGTTAAGGGCTTTTGCAGGTCTATTAACTATAATGTCAACAGCTGCCTGTATTACAGGGTAAGGGACTTAGGTTAATGAAAGGAGCCTAGATTAGAAGCAACTAACAGCATAAAGGATCCTGCTCACAAGAGGAAAAAGAGTGCTAATAGAACCCTCTCTCCACACCTCCAGTCAGCCGGGGCAGCTTCCACTAATCCAATAGCAAAGAGTAAGGTGAGGATTACAGCAATAGATAGGGACAAGGGGTGACAATACAGTACAGTAAAAGAACAGTTTATCTATCCCATCAGATGGTTGATTCCTCAAGCTTCTGCTGTGTGTAGATTAGTCAGCTTCCAGCATGGCTAAAGGAGGGCTGCAGTTCTCTAGGGTCCTTACTCTTGCAACTCATTTCCTCCAGATGGTCAGCTTTCCCAGTGTTGATGGATCCGAAGTACGTTCCCAATCCTGAAAGGCTGGTTTTACTCTGCTGTGGTGGATCCAGGAGGCCACCTCGGCTACCTTTACTGCAGTAGGGTTGGGTAAAATGACAATGGACGGACCTCTTCAAAGGGACTTGAGGGGTTGGACATTCTATTATTTTACCCATACAGCATCTCCTGGTTTAAAGGGGTGGGTGTCTGTGGACAAGCTTATAGGTAATCACTCCCTAACCCAGTGGTGCATAGTGGTGTAGGGTTGAGCCAAGGGCCTGCATTTGTTGTCTCAGGGTAGGTTGCCTACTTCCCTTTATCCCCTTGTATACCCATGATAATGGGGGGAGGGTGTCCATAAAGAATTTCAAAAGGGTAGAACGCTGTTTGTCTAGTAAAGCTAGACCTGATTCTTAGCAAAGCAATCAGCAACAGCTAAACACTTTGTTAACTAGTTCTTTGTCTAGTGACCCCTTGGAGGGCCAGCCCACCCTGAACGAAGGCCAATCTATTTCACAGCATGTCCAGAGTTTTTCGGGAGTCAACTTAATACCATAGTCCCCTGAATATCCCTTTTTGAAATTCTTTACCATACACTCTAGGAGGTAAGCTTACTGTGTTTGCCACCCATTCCCTCCCTCTAAAAGATGACAATCACACAAGAAAGAGAAAGGGAAGGGGTGAGCACTCGCTTCGTCAGTCTCTAGCCACTTTCCTTGCGGAGATATTTCAGGCGCCTCTTAGCAATTGGCAGGTTGGTATTAGCCCCCGACCAGGTTTTGATTCAGGATGTCTCGGGACACTGCTCCTGCCCTAAACTGTATGAGGTTGCCACAGATCCATGTACTGGGACTCCGCTTTCACTTCACTGCCAAGCAGCATCTCATTCCTTTGCACTCACACACCGTCTCCAACCCGGAGCCTTAGAGTCGCAGTTTCATTCCCTGTGGGACTACTTGGGCAACTCCAGGAGTTGATCAGGCTCCCCTTCTGCCTCTTAGGGGCAGGCTTACCAAATTGAACCTAGGTTCTTACCAGTCTAATGGGCAGCGCTCCCTTGGCTGGTGTCTAGACCTCACTGGGTTCCTTTGTGCTTCCAGGGTCCTTGCCCCAGTATGCTGGAAGGGCTAGTCCCCTATGGATCAATTGGTCCACTGGCATCAGGCGAGGTCACCTCTCCCAGCGTCCCCGGGGGTCTCACCCCAGTGACAAGGGAGGTGAAATCAGTCTCCGCCTCCTGGACGAGCCCCCAGAGATGTTGTAGGACCCTTTACAGAGAGACAGGACACCAAGGCTTCTTTGCCAGGAAGCAGCATTTATTCGTGCTGGCACCAGCTCAGCAGATTCATATCCAAAGGGTGAGCTCCAAACACAGCAGGGCATTGCCTTATATACCTTTTGCTATCTTCCTTTTATATTTTAGCCCCGTTGTTTCTCTTATAAGAGGTAATATTTGGCACTATACATTTTGATTGGGTATTTCATGGCACAAGGTTGCAACAGGGTTACACATTCACACTTAGACATTTACTACGTCACATTACTTTCTCTCTGTTCTGGGAAGTCTCTTACCACATACTTGTGTATTGGGGGCACCCCCACAAACCCAGAATTGTCTTTTGGGGTTACATGTTCCTTGTAGTACATTCAGAATTTATTCTGAATGGCTCAAATGGCCGACCAAAGTTTTTATCTGGAAGTTTTTAGTAGTTTGTGCCATGATTTTCAGAAGAAACTTCCTGAGTTGTGACAAACAAGTGACTGTCTCTTCCACCATGACAATGCACCTGCCCATACCATGCTGAGTGTTCAGTAGTTTTTGACAAAAGACAGCATGATCCCCATGTCCCATCTTCCTATTCACCTAATCTTACCCTGAGTGGCTTTATTTTTGTTTCCTCTATGAAAAAAGTCCCAAAAGGAAATGTTTTGTTGATGTGGAAGAGATGAAACAAAAAACTGCAGAAGTACTAAAAGGCATTAAAATTGACAAGTTCAAAAACTGTTTTGAGCAGTGGAAAAAGCATCTCGATAAGTGTACTGCATCAAATGGAAAGTAGTTTGAAGGTAACTGATTTTTTAAAAGAATAAATATGCAATTTTTTATTAAATAAATTTCTTTTTAGGGGTCCTCCCCTCATGTGTGTATGTGTTTATATAGAAATTCAGTTAGAGACAGGTGTTTCATTGTAATTTATTTCATCTGGATGTTAACTATTTTTTTCAGAGCTTATATTTGAATTGGTATTAACATTTAAAGTAGAGTTCCATTAAAATACAGTTTTTTAACATACTCTTTATAGTCATTGCCCATTTGTAAACCAAATGCATTTTTTATACTTTTAAAGATCTTCCCATTATAAAAGTTATGTATGTCATAGAAAAATTAATTTTGTGGGAGCACTAGTGATTTTGTTTCTGTCCCATCTGTTTTAATACATGCATATTCATATTCATTTTAAAAATAAATATGGATTATTAAGTGTAGTTTTACATATTTTTTTCATGGTTTCATAATTGGCTATGCTGCCATTTATTTCAAGTTCTTTAGTTATTGCAAATGTAAACTTTCCAGTTTCTCATTATTATAAATAGTGCTTATGTCAAATGTTCTTGACTTTTTTTGCCCTATTGACTCTGGTGGCAGTTTAGTGAAGTCCATGAAGTCTCCTTAGAACGATGTTTTAAGGTGCATAAGATAAAAATACAAAGCAAACCAAGCATATTGAAATACAGTTACAAAAGTGTTAATTGTTTGTGATATAGTAATGTCTCTGTTTCTTTCTTATTTCATGAAAAAAAAAATCTGGTGACAGATCTGTTACTTACCATGATCTCAAAATAGGGATGAGTGTGACTGACATTCTGAGTGATGAGGACTGTGATGTGACACTAAATAACTTTCTGTTGGTGTCAAAGCCACTGGCATGGCTCCTGTTATTGGAGTTTGCTGTCTTCATTTCTAGCTGATGGAAATGCTGAATTTCAATTAGGAGTTAGTGAAAATAAGATCGAACTTTTTTGTTCAAGTTCATGGATCCCCTAATTTCTGTTCATATAAAAGTTTAAAAAAAACTAAAAAAACCCTGGCCTTATGTAAACAGCCTTGTTTAGTCCATTTTTCTCACATGAGGCAGAGCCCTATAAATGAAACGTGAACCTGACAGGGGCCTTGATTGTTATTGCTAAATTGGTCTGAAGAAAGCATAGCCCAGAAATTTCCACTTGTGTCTTTAAGACTATGTAGCTTAACATTCTCTCAACTACTTTGAATATTTAGTTTTTATTTTAGTACATTTGTTATAGGCCAACAGAAGACATGTTTCTTTGATCATTAGTAAGATTCAGTTTTTAAACATATAATTACTGACTGTGTGTTATAGACTGGTAATAGCCAACAAACAGTTTCATTATGATTCTGATTTTTTATTTTTTTTTCTCACAGTCTTACTCTATCGTCCAGGCTGGAGTGCAGTAGTGTGGCATGATCCCAGCTCACTGTAGCCTCAACCTCACGGTCTCAAGCGATCCTCCCACCTCAGCCTCCCCAAGTAGCTGGGATTACAGGCACATACTACCATGCTCAGCTACTTTTTAAAATTTTTGTAGAGACAAGATCTCAGTATGTTGTCCAGGCTGGTCCTGAACTCCTGGGCTCAA
>CAUYQG010230343.1:0-22329 GCA_963574415.1 Tarsius wallacei
GTGGGCAGGTGCATTGTCATGGTGGAATAGCCAGTTGCCTGTTTGGCACAACTCGGGATGTTTCTTCTGCAAATCGTGACACAACCTTTTTAAAATTTCCAAGTAAAAACTTTGGTTGACTGTTTGATCTGGAGGAACAAAAAGCAGGAGTGATATATAGAAATTGGTTAATGGGTACAAAAATACCATTAGAAGGAAGATGTTCTAGTATTTAATGAAAAAGAAAAATTATACAGGAGAGAAATTATAGTTGACAATAATCCATTGTATAGTTCAAAATTGCTAGAAAGGAAGAATTGGAATGTTTCTAACAACAAAAAAAGATAAATGTTTGAGGTGATGGATATCCCAATTACCTTGACTTGATCATTACACATGGTATACATATCACATGTACCCCCCAAATAAGTACAGCTGTGTTATATCAATAAAAAGAACAATTTGCTTGACAAAGAAAAATAGAAAAGCATGTTGAAATTTTAGAAAAGTTATTAAAATGTGACTATAGAATTCTTATGCTATATCTTGTTTTAAAAGTACAAAGTTATCAGTCGTAATTTGTAGTCTCTGCAGAGTAGAACTGCCTTGTAGCAATTTTACTTCATGTAGCAAAAAGCTTAGACACACTAGCTGAATTAGGATCAGATTCTGCCATCACACAGCAACACAAAACTCCATTGGCATGGGATAAAAGTTTCACATTTGGAACAATGGTAGGTTCAAGACAATGCGGCAAGTATAATGCGCTTCCTATAAAAAGCATGCAAGCTCTTAGTCTCTCTGTCAGTATTCAGGGCTACACTAAAGGTTATGTTTGCTGCTGCTCTCTGTTGTCCTTAACCACTGACATTTTTAAAAGTCTAAATGCACCGTGCCGTGGGACTTCTTTGTAAAGGGGGCTTTTTACGTGTACATTGTTGTTGGTACAACCTCTATTTGACTTCTGACTATCACCTTCTGTTCCAAGTAAAACACGTTTTGCTGCCTTTGCAGAGTCCTTAGCAGTCCTCACATTTCCTTGGGGAGTCCATATTCCATCTGGCAAAACCATCATTGTAATTTGTCAAAGCAAGAAGAATTGTGTCCCAAAAGCACATGTTCTAAAGAAATGGTATTGTCTGCCTGGCTTTTCTAGAATAAGCACATTCAAAAGCCTTCTGTAAATGAATGATCAGCTGGACACAGATAATGGTTTGGGGTAAATATGAGCTTATGCTGTAAGCACATATTGTAGGAGTATCCATTAAAATGGAAAATGAATGGGGCTTTTGCTATGCAAGAGACATGTTCCATGAAGTAACATTAGTGCAGATGCTAAAGCCTGTCTTAACTCAGTAAGGAAATCTGCACTGATAAAGCAAAGGTCAAGAAACCTCATTTACATCATTAATTTAAACCTCTTTTTTTGTAATAACCACCTCAAAGGAGCAGCCAAAAAAGGTAACAGCATATGCTGAGTAAACACTGCTCTGTGCATTTCCATGCAGTTGGTAGAAATATAGCAAGTTGACTTTTTTCCAAATAGATAGGTTGTTGATCCCTTTTTGGAGATAAAAATTCAATGAATACCTCAGGATATAATAGCTGAGGATGTTCCAGCTAGCAACTCTCTGTCACTAACATCACTGTACTGCCAACTTGGTGACAGACAAGTCCAGATGTTAGTCCTGGCTCTGTCACTTACAGAAACTCTGAGCCCTGGGCAAGCTGCATGTCCTTTCTAAATCTATATCTCCTCATCTGTAAACTATGCCCTGCCTCCAAGGACTGTAACACACATCAACACTTACCACTTAGTATGCTTGCCTTAAGTGTTAGTGATTGTTAGATTCATGAACACCCCTTGAAATAATTTGAGGTCATTTATAATGAAAAGCAAATATACAATAAAAACAATAGAATAAAAATCTTATAAAGCACAAGAAGAAATCAGTCAGCCAAGGGCAAAGCAAAGTGGGATAAGTAATTCAGTATTCCTGCTCCTCTATGATAGGACAGAGCATTGTCTCAGCCATGATGCCACTCAGATGTCCCTGCCACTACCACCTCCTGGCTGTCCTCACTCCTACTCTAGCCGCGATTGCAGCCTCACAGCACCTAGCCATTAACACTTTTTGAGAAACCAAGAGATAAATTAATCAACCATGATCAGATAGTAGCACCAAGATATTGTTTTGTTTTCTTAAAACATCTGAAAAAATATACTTTTGAGTAATAAAAAGGTGTTAATTCTTTAATTTGCATAAAAAAACAGAAATTATTTCAGGAAAATTCCAATATAATTTTCACAGTAGGGCTGACATTCTAACTAGAGCGAATTCCCAGTGTCTCTATATACAACTTCTATAAACACAAGTTCAGAAGTCTACAACATTTACATGATGATAGCTTCATCTCTGGCTTTTTCTGTTGTTGTTTTTTAGTCATTAGATGAAGACCTACAACTCTTGAGTTTAAGATTACATAACTCTCCTCCAAGACTACAAAGAACTCTACTATATCTCTGTGGAGAAGTCAGTCTGCATGTACTGAATAGGCAGGAAGAGTTTATAGATGCCTAGTGGATTCTAGAAATAACCTTACTGCAAAAGTTCTGCTCGGTGAATTTTTATATATTGCACATGTCTCTATATTGCACATACCTCTATCCAATTTTCTGTCATTGAATATCATTTATAGAATTCCATAGAAAGATGATAGACTAAATTAAATTATCATGGAGGATAACAGATCAAACGTTTATTTCATAAGACAGTCATGTTAGACCATGTGTAGAAAGCATAGCATAGATCACAACAAGTGATTAGGTTCCAAGTCTGGAAACGATATATTTCTTATCTCCCCCCTTGCATTAGTCTACTGTGACTGCCATAACAAAATAACATAGACTGAGTGGCTTAAACATAAATGTATCTTCTTACAGTTCTGAAGGCCGGGAAGTCCAAGTTCAAAGTGCCAGTTAATTTAATTCCTGGTGAGGGATCTCTTTTCCTGGCTTACAGACAGCTGCCTTCTTGCTCTGTCCTCATGTGGCAGAGAAAAAGAGTTCTCTGGTATCTCTCCTTATAAGTACACTAATCTTACTAGATCAGGAACCCACCCTTATAACCTAATTTAAGCTTAGTTTCCTCTTTGGCCCAATCTTTAAAAAGAATTACATTGGGGGTTAGGGCTTCAGTGTATGGATTTGGGGGGATATGCAATCCAGTCATAGCACTGCCCTAACCCAAATTAGATAATTACCTCATTGTGTCTGATCCCCTTTCTTAGTAGGTAAGTAAGCTGATCTATGAGCTGACCCAAATGGTCAGTCAACTATATACTAAGAGAAAGTTGGAGAGCCCAGAGCCAAGATTCTCTCACCTGAAGGTAAGATGTCAGCCAGTCAATATTAGATGGTACCCTAAGTGGATTCTTGCTTAGAGAATCCATTGTGCCTCTGGAAATCCAGGGGCACTGTAAATAAACATTTTCAAATTACAATGTGAAGTGGAAGTCCAAGGCTCCTGAAAGAGGTATGGGAGCAGGGAATGATGCAACAGTGCAGTCCTAATAGATAAAACAGGAAATGATCTGAATGGATTCTAAAGACTCTAGACAATACCCTCAGAAGCTAGAATTGTATACATTTTTCTACTGGAGAGCAGCTTCCAGGCATCAGATGCAAGCAGGCAGATAGATCTCTATCATTTTCATCATTAAAGTAAACTCCAGTATCAAAAGGCAATTTTATGGAATCACCCTTAAACATCTTAGGTAAATAAGAAGATTATGTGCATTTGAAGCAGAAGAAACCTCCTGACTTCTCTATTTGAACAGAGAGTAGATTTATGAAGTAAAGTGTGTTACCCTTTACATAGTTGATACAAAATAAGTTCTGAACTGTATTAAATGTAAATAAAGGCCTTAGATAATAACCATTAACGGTAATAACAAAGTAAATTTATTTTGACAAAATAAAATTCTACAGCATCAATTACATTTTGATAATGTAACATTTAACTTTCACCAAATTAGAAGAACCCCAAGAGAGAGACTAATTTTTAAGAAAAATCTTTTTAAATTACTTATTACCCACCCTTTGAATTCCTCCTTTGCTATCTTAATAGTTCAATAAATGCATATTTATGGAAATAATTAAATCCCTTTCAAAATTTCTGTATAGTATATTTCTTCCTCATTCTTTCTTTCCCCTCAGGTTTTCTATATTCATTTTTAATGTTGATCTCTTTTATACAAATATCAGCAGAGGACTTTTGTACTAAGACCCTGCCTAAAATTTGTCAGGGCCATCTATGAAAGTTAAAACTGCCACCTTTGGTGATTAATCAAATTTGCTCTAAATGCGATTAATTTGAGTGTAAGTCTGAAGACTGTCAGGGTGCATGTCCCTTTTCTCAGCTGTCCCTGGGTCTTCTCCCCCTTGCTGAATTGAAAATGAAGCTGAGCTATAATCTTGCTTGGCAGATACTGGATCCTGCTTTGATAAACATCTAAAATGCTAATAAATGTGGGCTGCAATTCTGAAAGAGCAAGTACAGGATTTGACAAGAATCTGGAGGGTAAAAAAAGAAGAACTTTCTGACTTAAAAGAACTCTTTTTGTTCACATTCGGTATTGTTTCCTGAAGAAAATTTTTGCTCCACGGAAAAACAGAAAAAAAAATCCTGCTACATCAAAATGCGGAAGCATGTAAAACTGATGAGCTTTCAGATTGTCCTCTTTTGCATGCAAATCATATCAGAAGTTCTCATTAGCATAAATGCATGAGCAACTCTAAATGCTTTTAATTTCCAATCTCAGCCAGCAGAGGAGTAATTTGTCACTGTCAGGGTGAAAATCTAAAAAGAAAAAAAGAGAGAGAAGGACTCCATGCTAAATTGGAATCATATAAATTTTTGATTTGCTAATTGACTGATGCTGCAGTTCAATCAACTGCCTTGAAGGTGTAAATAATTCAATGTACAGTCAGAAATAAAAGCATAATGTGCCTCTACTGAAGGCATTTTAGTATTCAGAGCAACAGGACATACCTGACCATGTCTTTTTTACAGATATCCTCTTCAGTCAAATTATAAGTCTTCTGCAAGCAGCTATACTCATATAAACTAATCAAAACACCTCTCATATACTCCAAGTTTTGCTAGTAGGAGACATTAGAACCGAGGAAGCAGAACTCAGCAATCTTTAACTATGAACATCCCAGCAGGTTACAGTTGATGCTTCAGGAACCACTTTCTTGTGGTAGCTCACTAATGCATTCATGAAAAGAAAGAACTGAAATAAAATCTTATTCCTACTTCTGCTAACTTTCTATCTTTGCTTTAATCAGCTGCTTTAAATGTCACATCCAAAATGTACTTATTGTAAAAAATATCTCATTAGGGCAGGCATGTTATGGATACTTTAAAAGCTACTCCCTGTGGTTTATTTTTATCATGTAGTTCTATAATATTAATATCTTTACCTTGAAACATTTTAATTTGCATCATCCAAAAGTTAGTTTATAAATATTTTAAGAAATATTGCTCAATTCAAAGTCAAATAGAATAAATATGACTCAAGTTCCAACTTATTGGAACTGTGTTTTATCTAGTAATTGGTATTTTATTTAGTAATATTTTAAATAGGGAAGTTGAGGAGATATGCTAAAATCATGCTCAGGCACTTCCATTATGAAAAGTGAGCCTGATGCTAAAATGAAAATGCCAGCGCCCCGGGAGACTTGCAAATAGATTAAATTCAAGTAAATTCATTTTATCTATTTTTCAGTTATAGAATACAGATTCTATCTCTAATCAATGCAAGCATTTAAAGAGCTATAACAAGTACCACAAGATATTGGAAAACTGACCTGTACATAATGACAATTATGCCTAGAAAGAAAATAAATACCAATCTAGGTTCTATAAACTTAATTCAGCCATTAATATATCAAAAGGAAAACTTCAGACAAATTAAATTAACAGAGTTTATTTAAACAAAGAACAATGCGTGAATCAGGCAGCCCTCAGAACCAGGAGAGGTTCAGACAGCTCTATCCAGCAATGTGGGTAGGCAATATTTTTAGACAAAGAAAAAGGAAATGACATACAGAAACAGCTTAATTTACTTTATTTGTGCATGGTGGGATGAGGCATTTGCCTATGTGGACATGGTCTGATCAGTTGTCCACCTATGATTGGCCAAAGCTTGGCTGCTGTGATTAGCTGAAATTCAGTTATTCATTACAAGAATATACTCTTAAGTTAGGCTGCAGTTTGTTACATACTAAGTTACGTGGCAGCTCACTAAATGCAGGGGCAGATTTAAACCAACTTAATTTAATTTTTTAAATATATCATATTTTTAAAAAGATAATTTATTTCCACCTAACCCTAGTTATTATTACTACTAGGCCTCAATGTATGTTCTGACTTAAACCCTGTCTCTAAAAGCTTGTTTTTCAACAATCCCTCAATCATTCTAGGTTTGTTTGGAAGTCCCAAGAGGGCAATTCTATATCACATAAGACAAATATAATAAGTCTTATAGAAGTGTTTTGGGCTGCTTATTATTTTTTTTAAATGTCCTTACTTAGACTGGCCTTTCCTATCCCTCTTCATTGCCTCTGAGAAAGGTTAGTACAACAAAACAAGGAGAATAAAAGTGCGCCATTCTTAGCTTTTGGATTTTAAGAGTCAAGTCTCAAGAATTTGAACTTCTGAAAAACAAATCTTTAGCCCTTTACATCATAAAATGTAGTTAGAAATAATCACTTTGAATGAATACATGATGAATTAAAGTCAGTTGAGGTTTTTTTGTTTTTTGTTTTTTGTTTTTGCCTCAAACAAGATGAAATAACCGGAAGTTTAGAAAGGAAGAGATAAGCAGAGGAAAAGCAAAGTGAGTCATCAAATCTAAATATACAAATGAACAATAGATAGACTTATATAGAGACAGAACTTTGAGCTCTACCCTGCAGCAACTTGCCCAGAAAAGCAATCCATTTTCTGCAATAAACCACACAAGGAGCCAGACTGCCGTCTTTAGTAACAATCCAGGAAACTAAACAATAACTTCTATAACATTTGGCCTAGAATGGCCAGGATTTCATTAATTACTGACAATTTCCCTAACTTTTGTCCCTACTTCCAACTCAGGACCAACCAGAGAAAACCAAGTATGTCTCCTAACAATCACACGGATGCCCACTCCTAGTGAGCTCACTTCCAGCTTCTTCACACCAACAGCCCTCACCAGGGCATTCCTGGAGCCATCTTTTCTCCCCATTCCTCTGCCTGCCTTTCAGTCTCTGCCAAAATATGGATGATGATGATGGCCAATTCTCTTGCTTGAGCAAGTTCTCAAAAAGTAGCCTTTACTTTTTTCATTTGGTTTGCTGTCATTTACTTCCAGAAAATGGAATCAAAATGTTTATGGAGGAGCCCACCCTCTCCTTGGTGGGTTACAGTTGAACCTCTGAGTCAAGCTGGAGAACCTCTGCCTCTTTCTTACATGGTTTCTCCCAGAGGAGACAAGTTTTATAGAGTCTGCCTAGGATGGGGCAAGAACAGAGTAACAACATCAAGGTCAGTGACAAGCATTTATTGAGCACATTCTCTGTGCCAGTGGAAGAAACCCTGGAAGACTAAAAAATTCTCCTCAGGTCCTCCAGTGACCTTGGCCCCACAGCTCTTCCTCCCTTTTCCTCTTGATAAAACCTGAATTGCCCAGCCCACAATTGCTGGTCCCTAATAGCAATTCCTTCTCACTCCAAAGACCCATTTTTAGCAACTATACTCCAAACTAGCTAAATTTCAGCTGAACCCTCTTTGCTAAAGATCTATAAAAACTCTACCCTCTCTCCCCAAGGCACATCATTCCTCCAGTATGTCCTCTTGCCGTGGCCTTTTGAATGAAGGCTCTTCACTGTGCCCTGACCAAGTTTCCTCCACACTGGTCAAAATGTTTTACGTGTTTTTTAAATTTTATTTTATTGCCGTAACAACTCTGAGGGGTGAGTGTTATTATCCCCATTTTATAGAGGAGGAAATTCCAGCATGAAATATTCCTTAGAGATAATTTCCAGGACATACGGTATGCAGAAAAATATGGTGACTATGTCAATGTAAGTCCAGGTTTCTTAACTTGGTCACTGTTGACATTTTGGGTGGATAATTCTTTGTTGGGGGGTGGGGAGAGCTAAGAACTAGAAGGGAGAAGAGGTTAGCATTTCCTTTTTACATGCTTAAGTTTTTATTTTGGTTTCACTTTTAAAAACAAGCGTTTATTATTTTGTAATTTGAAAAACATCAAGGCAGGAACATTTTATAGGAAATGGAAAACCACTTCTGTTTTCTCAGTCGCCACATCATATTACTGGTTTATATTGAGTTCTTGATTAATTAAACTTTACAAACCTTCTTTTACATAAATCATTTTGTCTCCCCTGACCTGTACCCATAAAATTGATTTTTCAAACAAATTTCAGAGACTTATATTTAATCTGTGATACATTTCATATTCCTTGTTTTGGCCTTTCATTGTAAACTGGCAATTGTTTTCTTTAATTCTGACTCTTTCAGCCAACTTACAAGCTCTCTCTCCCAGTTAAATATCATTTGCAATTTAGGTCACTGCATTTCAATGCCAAATAGTGCTGTGGAGGACAGCACTAGGGAGCCCTGCATTACCTCACTAGGGACCTCCTGCCAGGAAGTGGTGACACATTCATAAACATTATTCCAAGTTGTTTCACCAGCCAACTGTCACTGCACCTAACCATATTATCGGTGGGACCCCACCCCTCTGGGGTTGTGCACATTGTGCATGGCTGCAGGTGGTAGCCCTGATCACCCAGCTCACAACCCTTAAAATATACACTGCTGGAATGAATAGGTGCCATAAAACCATTCCATCCTGAGAGAGAGGAGAGCAATCTGAACTGAGAGATGTTCTACCTAGAACCAAATGTGGGAGAATGAGGGACTGGATTGCCTAATTGGGATCTCATCCTCATCTGTTAACAACACTGATGCTTTAATTGACCTCTCTTTCACTTTATTGGGCGTCTGGTACAAAGAACATTCAAGGGAATCTATCCATGTGAGTAAAATGATCAAAATTTAGAAGAACAGGAGAAATTTTTTTGCATGACCCCATTTTTGAAAATCTAGTGTGTATCATCCCCGGTCTTCTGGAACCTCGTCCATTCACCATGGTTTTTCCAGAAACTGCCAATGGTGGGTGTGTGGTCCATAGGCAGATTTCCTCAGGAGATGGTAATGTGATTTTTGGCTCTTGAGAGTACATTTTCTTCTGCCAACAGCATCCTCCTTCATCCCTACCCATCACTTTCCACCTTGTAAAATCCTGCCCATTCTTCAGGAGTGGGAAAAGTCTGTGACATCACATGCTCCCTTCTTCACATTGGGTTAGATAGCCACTGAATCCTATATATCGCCCGCACATGGAATTCTAGGCACACAAAGGACTCCAGAGAATTTCATTTGCTTAGTTCCTTTTCTGACTCCTCTACTAAAGAATGAACGTAGTAACTAAGAATAACTGTTTCTGCCTTATTCAGCTCAGTGTATGCCAAGTGGTTGACACTCAGTTAGTGTTTGATGCATGAATGGGATACAGCTGAATTTTTAAAACATTTAAAGCAGGTGCTTTATGACTCCTTCACCTTCTTGGGCTTCCATTTCTTTTAACGTATTTGTTCTAAACTATCTTTCCTATTGGAACACAATTTTCCTTGATGAAGTAGGCTTAGCAGATCAGAACCAAGAGAGTTGTACTCTTCAAATGTCATCTGCTAGAATGACCACATCTGCTTTAAGCAGAGTGTCTCTCTTCTTTGTTTCTTTCTTGCTCCAAATATAAAGTCAAAGAATTTTTTTGTTGTCACTAGTATTTATTTTAATTTTTTTTTTGAAAGCCCCATTTCACTCTGCGCATCACCCTCCAGAAATCATTTTCATAAATTTACACATTTATCATTATTATTATTTTATTTTTTGTAGAGACAGGATCTTGCTATTTTGCTCAGGCTAATCTTGAACTCCTGACCTCAAGCAATCCTTCAGCCTCAGTCTCACAAAGTGCTGGAATTACAGGCATGAACCACCATGCCTAGCCCAAACTTTATCATTATTTGTGTTCAACTCCTTTCATGTCTTGTACACATCATTTTTCTTTTTTCTTTTTTTTGAGTTGGAGTCTCACTCTGTCACCCAGGTTGGAGTGCAGTGGCATATTCACAGTCACACCAGTGTCGACCTGCTAGGCTCCAGCATCCTTCCACCTCAGCCTTCCAAGTAGCCGGAATTACAGGCGCCCAGCTAATTTTTTTATTTATTGTAGAGACGAGGTCTCACCAAGTTGCCCTGGCTGGTCTCGAACCCACGGATTAAGGTAATCCACTCACCTCGGCCTCCCAAAGTGCTGGGACTACAGGCTGAGTCACCAAGCCTGGCCCACAATATTTTTCAATGCGAGTTCCTCAGACAGCCTCTATGCAGTCACATAGGCTCATGAGGTTTTTTTCCAGAAAATTCCCCTTTTCTTTTTGATCAGGATTTTTTGCATTGTCAGACTTTTCTTTATAGAAAGCCTGAGATTTATTTTCTTACATTTGGTCTTTGGCCACAAAATAATATGGGTATTTTAAATAAATATTTAAAATTACTTTCATAAAACAGTGACCAATATTGTTCTTCTTGGATATCGACAGTTTTTTCTCCTACAGTATACCATTTCTAACTACACAGACAATATTTTTTTTCCTGTTTGTCCAATTTAAGAATTATTTGTGAAGTCAAGAACACATGAGCTATCATCCTACTTTGGCTTTCTTACAGGGTATTTTACCTGAGTAATTTCTCACTCTCTAAGTGCTTCAGTTTTCTATCCATAAAACAGAGTCAACAAGTGTACCTATTCGAATGTCATCTTCTCTACTACAACTCGTTTCTCTTACATAATACAGTAAGTCCCCTACCTATGAACAAGTTCCATTCCAAGAGTGTATTCATAAGTTCAATTTGTTCATAAGTCCAACAAAGTTAGCCTAGGTACCCAACTAACACAATCGGCTATATAATACTGTACTATAATAGGCTTACAATACTTTTCGTGTAAATAATCCATTAAAAAACACAAAAAATAAAGAAAGCATTTTTAATCTTATAGTACAGTGCCTTGAAAAGTACAGCCATACAGGACAACAGCTGGCATACAGGGGCTGGCATCAAGTGAATAGACAAGAAGTTACCAACTGGAGGAGGGAGAGGAGATGGGAGATCGTAGAGCTGAAGGACTGTCAGCAATAGGAGATTGGACATGCAAACACATGTTTGCATCTTTGAAAATTCTCAACTTGAAGGATCATATGTAGGGGACATACTGTAGTTGCTTATCACAGGGGTTCTCAAACAGGGCTATTTTGTTCCCCAGGGGACATCTGACCATGCCTGGAGACATCTTGGTTTTCACCACGGGGGAGCTGCTAATGACATCTAACTGGTACTGGCCAGGGTTGCTGGCTAAACATCCCACAGCAAAGAATCCAGCCCCAAAAGTCAATAGTACCAAAGATGAGAACCTCTATATGTTTGAACCCTTTGAGGACAAGAACCATGTCAATCATAAGTGCTGTAGGAGCCCTGTACCTCACACTGCAGTAAATGTTCACAGAATGAATAAATGAGTGGATGAATGTTTGTCTTAATTCAAGGTCTACATGTTTCCTGAATTCAGATAGCAGGGGAAGAGTTACAAAGGGTTAAGAAATATCACAGATTGATGCACATATCTATCAATAACCATTCTGTATCCTGTACATGGAACATTCTGCCCAAAATATGACAGTAGAGAAGAAACTAGGTATCTTCAAACATACTACGTAGTAGTATGCTAGTAAAAGTCTAATATTCAGCTCCTGGGCTGGAGGGGAGAAGGAGGGAAAGAAGGAAGTTGTCCTGATTTGTAGTGTCTGCCAATTTCACAGTTTAAATGCTTCCACCATGGCTATTTTCAAGCCACCAACGTGATATCACTGAGCTAGGAGTTGGGAAAAGTTGCCCATAATTAGCTCACATGAGTGGTTCAAGATAGTTCCAGCATAGCACTTATATTTATCATGAGTTTTCCCTCAGTCCCCTGTTAGTCTTATGCAATCACCTTTACCTTCAAATGTTTCCATCATCCCCAGAAATAACTGTGCCTGGCCTACAAGTTCCCTGTGGGCACAAGAATTCCATGTTTTTCCAGTCCAAGATAGAAGAAAGCCATTCATTTGTTTAGAATGTTTTGATATCCTGATGGCAATTTCCAAAAAAGTTTTTCAGCCAACAAGAACATCTTTAAGCCATTACTCAAAGCTGTGTGAAACCTACAAAAGAGGACTATTAAAAGACAGGCATAATAATGGGGTAAACAAATAAGTACTCTAAAAGAACTAACATGGTTCCTAAAGCATTTTGGTTTACTTTCTTTGGTGACTAGTGTAGTGAGAGAATATGAATCAAATTTATTTTTGTTTGTTTTGAAATGTAGGGGAAATATAGAGTTTATGCCATGATTAATCACACAGATAGACACTTCATTGCCCTCATACATATAGCATGCATCTAATCATATGAAATCTTGATTATCTAATACCATGAAAAATCAGTTAAATATTTTTATTATAATAGGGGTCAATTCAGATTACTATGTCACTCAAGTATCTTTTAACTTCTATAAACTTTTAAATGTTAGAGCTAAAAAGAACATTGGGAACTGCCAAGTTCATTCATCACTTTGATTTTACAAATGTGTATGCACATTTCACTTGTTTTTCTGTGTAAGTAGAATTTAACCAATGTAACATGGATGTAACCATGTAAACTTAGTGGAAGCCCCAGAATTCCCTTCTCTAAATTTTTAGGGGTAAGGTATGACCACAAAAGAAACGTTTGTGAGATTTGGAAGGCAGAGATAAGCAATGGCCAGTATAATCTGCGGGTCAGTGTAGGACACTGGTACTGTTGTATTTTTATCACATTGCCATTGATCTTCTGGCTACCTCATTGGCAGGATTCAGCAGCTGAGCAGATCAGCTCCTTGAGCACCTGCTGCCTCTCTTCCTTTAGCTTCCCTAGTCAAGGGCAATGTGTGCATGCCACTCTTTTACATACAGCACCAGTTTCTTTTGTAGGTCACCAAATGCATCCATTTTGTGTTGCTATAAAGGAATACCTGAGACCTAGTAATTGATTTAAAAAACAGGTTATTTGTCGCACAGGTCCATCTGGTATGGCTTCTGCATGGTGCGGCATCTGCTTGGCTTCTGGAGAGGCCTCAGGAAGCTTACAATCACGGCGGAAGGCAGAGAGGGAGAAGTCATGTCACATGGTGAGAGGGGAAGCACGAAGGAAGAGAAGGAGGTCACAGGCTCTTTTAAACAACCATCTCTTGCGTGAACTAACAGAACAATAACTTACTCATTACTGAGAGAATGGCACCAAGCCATTCGAATGATCTATCACCATGATCCAATCACCTCCAACTAGGTCCCACCTTCAACATCGGGGATCACATTTCCACATGAAATTTGGACAGGACAACCATTCAAACTCTATCTGTCACCTTTGTTGTAGAGATCAGAAGCAGTGAGAAACAAGAATAGGTTCCAGTTTGTCCTCATGGGTTCTAGAAGGTTCTGTCTTGCTCTTGCTCACCCTCACTTCATGTCCAGTTTTTCTTTCTACCATCCCTGGTAACATATAGAAAAGCTTAAGTGCTCCGTCAAACACAGAAGCAATAGTCTTCCATATATTTCTCTAAGAGTTCCCTATTCTCTGTCATTCAGAGGGGTTCTACTTCTCAGTTAAGCTCTGATACAATTGATTTATATAGTTACTACTTCATAGATGCTATTGTCCCCCAATATATAGCAATATGTATCTGTTAATACCCTGCCCATGTCCCTTCACCCCATCCCAGAGCTACCCTGAACCCGGATCTTGTATATATGTTGGCTCCATGCATTTCTTCACCAGAATTATTTCTTTGGTCATAAAAGTGTGCTTGGCTCCTGTCTGGGAAAGAGCAGGAATTTAGCACCACAGGAATGATTCTCAGACAATTAGAGTTGGGATTAAGTGGATAAGTACTTCAACTTCCTCACCTCCACTTGAGGACAATTCTAAAATGTGCTTTACATAGTTGTCATAAGGGCTCCCGTTGGGTTTGATCCTCAATTGTCTACTGCTCATAAAACACATTTTATTGTCTCTCTCCCCAGTCCTGCCTCCCTTCTCCACTACCACACAGCATTTTGGAGGTTTACTTCCCAAACTATTCATACTCAAATCCTTCTTTCAGATCTTCTTTTGGAGAAACTCAAGCTAATATAACCTCTTTATATTCTTCTTTAAACAAGATTGTATTCCCTTGTGTAACACAAAAAGGCACAGTATCTCAAAGTTACCATCTTATTCTAGTCATTTGTAGAAAACTTAAGACAAGATTCCCAATATTTTCCAAAAAATATCTAATTTTTAATTCTACCAAAGCTTCTAGTCTACATATTGCCCTCTTATGCTGCCTCCAGGGTTACAGTGAAGACAGAACTTCTTCCAGGGTTACAGTTTAACCTTTCCCTCATTTTCATTTTTCCCTACAACATGGATGGGGTTCTAGAGTTTCTTCCTCTTCACCACGCTTTTCCAAGATGATTCTTTTCAGATTTGGGGTAAGAGGCAAGAGGAATTTTCATTCACTGCTGGTGAGAATTCAAAATACAACAGCCACTTTAAAGTATTGTTTGGCATTTTCTTGCAAAGCCAAACATGGGCTTAAAATCCAGGACTCATAGTCCTAGGTATGCCCAAGTAACTGAGTTCTTGTTGTTCCAAATATATACTAAGAGTCAGAATTATTTCATAGTTCTTTCAAATATTAAGTATTAACAGGAAAATGATCACCATGCAAAAGTCCATGGTGAAGGCTGGGTTGGAGAGAAATACCTAAGACTAACAAAGATACAGGCTTAAACTATTCATTTATTTATTCCTTATTTTCTTCCTTGTTTCTCTTTCTGAGCCACTGACAATCCTAACAATTTCATTAAGCAAATAGAGGATGACAGAGAGGGAAGCAGCCACAATGGTGGCTGATGGTCCAGAAAATGTGAATGTGACAGGCAGCTAGACCAGTACCACTGACTCCTCTGTCTGGGAGTTCACATGACATCATGACCCAAATGAGACAAGGACTCTATAGAGAGTCAACACCCCAACTATGTGAAAGATTAAAGTCATTATGCAATAAGCCACCAAATTTCAAATATTTTCTATTTGAGTAGAAGCAAGGTATTTTTTTTGTCATCACATTTCAACAGTCAATTATCAAATGTGGATTGGAAAACAGCAACAGATAAACAAGAGTTGTCAATATGCTTATTTAAGCTGTTAAAAAAAAAAAAAAAAAGAATGATTGCAAAAGTTTGGTTCTATTTTCCAAGAGAGAAATTCTAACACTTCCTAAGCAAATTCTCCTGCGGGAATTGGAGGGATAAAGTAAATTAAGATAGGTTAAAATTGATGGACAACAATTATCTGAATGTATGTAGATTAAGGAAACTAACCCCCTCCCCCTTGGATAACTAAAGTAGCTGTTTCATATGCTTCTGTTTCTTTTTGACAATGGCTATTACCGCCTTCCCTTCCACAAAATACAGTAATACTTCCTTACCACAATAATAGGAATAATATAAATGTTATAATGAGTATGACTTTAAATGCATCCCTGGGAATCATTTGAATGTACAAAAAGAGAGTTTTGTATAATAAGAGAAATTCAACTTTATTGTATTAGATTGTATCATATTAGAAATATTCAGAGTCCCTATTTTGTGAAAGCCTCAGAGTCTTAATTCAACAGCCTGTTGTAGTTATGTACATCAAAAATATTTCTTTAATTTGGATAGTGAAATTTGTTTTGCAAATCAAAAAAGAAAGTTTCCAATACAACTAGAGCACAATGAATGCAGAACAATTATTTGGGGGCTGCACCTTGTAATTGCTCCAGTTTTAATTTATAGTATCCATTTATTGTTTCCACAATTTTGTTTTCCGATGAAAGTTTTATGCTATGCAAAAGTTCAGTGCAATGAGGCAAGTATAGTATTATATTTTGTTGTGCTGTCCCCATCCAATCTTTTTTTATTTATGCTAATCTATTATTTTAGATGATTCTTAGTTTTTCTACCATGCTATGGCTCACTCTTGCAAAAGCATATGCAAATTTTTTTATTTTGTGAAAAATGGAAGGTAAAATCATGCATTATGCTGCTTCTGCAAAAAGAAAAATCATTAGCTCTTGCCAAAAGCAAGACAGTTGATCTTTTGCCATGCTATTGTATATGATTACTAATTTTCTATCAAGCATTGTCCTGTGATAAACAGACTGGTCCTTCACTGATGCCAAAAGGCAGATGATTCTTTGATAACTCAGCAAGACTATTTCTAACTACTTCCCCCAAAGAGTCTTTTCAAGAAAATCACATCTATGGCTTTCTCAGAAATGCCAGGGATATAACCATACCTCAGGCAGATTTAATTGTAACATTAATTAAATGATCTTCTCATTCACTAATTAATAATAGAATCATACAATGATAGGGTTGACAGGGACCTTGAGAGATAAATAGAGTCAGCACCTACATTCTCTGTAGGGACCACAGATAAACTATTCTAAACCTACAAAAATGATCTTATTTTTCAAATATTAGCAAGGAAACTGTGTTTACATCTCCCTTTCATGGTCTAATTAAGGGATGCACAACACATAGCATGAGAAAATCCAGTACACCATTTAGTTGCCATTTTGGGAGTAACCTGAGTTACCCAGTATCCATACTCTAGGTCAGCCCCTATTGTTTCCCTCAGGAACTGTTCCTTGTCTAGGTTAAATATGCCCACTGTTTCTAACTAATAAGCAGCAGCTTTCTTTTTCTCACTTTTTAGTTGTCATTGGTTACTCTAATTCTCTTAAAATTTTCCATATTTTGGTTTATATACTTGAAAAATGTAAAGATATAAACAATGTAGAATGAAAGAATAACCTCTGAAAAAACCCAGCCTAGGCCAAATTATGCAGCAGAAGAAATTTGCCTTAATGGGTCATTCTACCTACCTCCAACAGCCAGGGAGATTAGCTCTACTTGTCTGTCCATTTCCTAATTGCCGTAATTGCGTGCACTATCAGCACACAGGTTTTTACAACTTCACTATCAGTTATATATTGGAATCTGATAGACACATTCATGTACAAACAAGCAAACATCCCTAATGCTAAGTAGAATTTTAAGAACTTGGCTCATATTCTGTTGTTACTACTTACGGCAACGATGATGTTGATAATAACAATAAAATGAATGTATGTGTACTGACTTTTATTTGTATCAATAGTTATTAATATATTTTTCTTGTAAAAATTAAAGCATTAAATTACATAATATCTATCAAGCTGGAGTTTCTCTGGTACATTCAAGAAAGAGGAAAAACAGTATGACTGGCGGGTAAGAAAAAAACAGAGAGATTGCAAGAGAAGATGAGACAAGAAAGGCAACCAGATAGTGTAAGTCTCTATAGGACAATGCAGAGACTTTGACTTTTGCTCCAGGTAAAACTGGAAACCGTTGCAGGATTTGAGCAAAAAAGTAATGTGATTTGACTTAAATACTAAAAAATGAACATTCTCGTTTCTGTCTTTAGAATATAAAATAGAAGCACAAAAATGGAAGCAAGATCAATCAGGAGGTTATTACAAGTAAACAGGTAAGAGAAAACAGTGGCTTAGACCAGAGTATCAACATTGGGGGTGCTGGGAAAGTTGGAATTCTTTAATATAGTGTAAAGGTAAAGCAAACAGGATTTCCCAATGAACTCGATAAGAGGTTTGAGAAAGGAAATGTCAGTTAAAAAGAACTCTGAGTTTTGGGGCTGATGGAATTAGAGGAATTAAATTGTCATCATTAAAATGAGTAAGACTATGGAGGAACACATTTGGTAGGAAAATTAGTTTTGTTTTTTTTTCTCCTCATGTTATGTTTGAGATACTTCCTAGAAATTCAAGTATAGTAGGCCATTGGATATGTGAGCCTGGAACTCAGAGAGGACAGGCCAGGATTTGGTACTTAATGTCACAAGATCGGATGAGATCATCAAGAGAATCAGTATAATTAGAGAATAGGTGCAAAAAGTAGGTACAATATTCAGAAATCAGGGAGATAAAAATGAGAGGAAATTAAGAAAAACAATCAGTGAGATAGGAGGAAAACCAAGGAAGTGAACTCTCCTAGAGACAAATGAAAAATTTTTTCAAGAAGTAGAGATTGAGTATCTCTGTCCAATGCTGCTAAGAGGTTGAGTAATATGTTCCTGATAATTAACCATTAGGTTTAATAACATGGAAGTCACTGGTGATCTTGACAAGAACAAGTTCAGTGATTTGGTGGAAGTGAACAAATGATTATATAGAGTTCTAGAGAGAATTAAAACAGAGGGATTGAAAATACTAAATAGACAACACTTCTACATCTCTAACAATTGAAAAAAGAAATATGGGATGGTAACCGGAGAAGAAGTGACTCAGCAAGTTTTTATGTATTGTTATGAAAGTTATTATAACACATAAATGAGATTAATCTAGAAGAAAGAGGGAGAAATGCAATTATCCAGGAGAGAGAGACAGAGAAAGAATGAATTGCTGCAGCTATAAATGAACTACTATAGTATTTGAGCTAGATCTCAAGGAAATGACAACCAACATTTAGATAGTCAAAGATATGGTGAGAGAATTCTATTTAAAATCAACAAATCATGGACTGAAGCATATAAAGGACATATACAGGGCATATATGGTGCAACTGAGATGAGGTTGTAGGAATAGATGTTCAGAAAGTAAATTACAGATATGGAGGGTCAAACATTTAAAATTTTCTTTCAGAAAAATAATTAAGGTGAGGCGAGTTAATTAGGAAGTTATGAACATTTTATTGTTGTATAGCAAATATATAATGAAAATGTGAGCAAAGACACAAAATTTATAATTTGAACAGGATTTTATTCTATTCTGACACCTTGTGAACTTGGCAGAGATGTGATAACTACTCCCATTTCAAGAATAAAACATTTGAAGATCATAAAGATTTCCTGACATATCCAAATCCACAAAACAAGTTAAATAGCAGAATCTTATCTAGAAAACTAGAATGCATATATGAATCCAGAATTCTGATTCATGCTCCAATTTTCAAAATGTCTTTTATCAAAAAGTTCTTTTTTGAAAGGTCCTTTCATTTGGAATTTCAATTTATGACAGAATAGTCTCCTTATAAAACAATCTTCCTGCTAAAAACAACTATAAACTCTGGACAAAATACAGGAGGCAACTAGTTACCCAAATATATCACAATTCAAACTGCAAAGCACTAAAGATATGAAGAAAAACTTGAAGGTAATCAGAAGAAAAAGAAAAAAGGCACAGCACACACAGTGAAATGACCATGCAAATAACCAGATTTCTCATTAGAAGTCATGGAAGCTAGAAAGAGTAGAGCAATATCTTTAAAATATTGAAATTTAAAAATTGTCAATGCAGAATTTTATACTAAGTGAAAAATAGTCTTAGGAGTGAAGGTGAAATGAAAGCATTTTAAGACAAAAAATATATATGTCACCAGCAGACCTTTGCTATAAAAAAGGCTTAGTACATTTCTTTGGGCTGAAAAGAAATGTTTAAAGGAAAAAATTTGGATCTCTAGGAACAAACAAAAAGTATTAAAAATCATGATTATGTGGGTAAAATATTTTCTCTAGTTCTATAAAATACCTATGACTGACACTTAAAATAAAAATTACCACATTGTCAAATGAGATTTTTAATGTATGTAATTGTAATACATATGACAGTATATTATACATATATGCATATATAATATACGGAAGTATTAAAGAAATCTATATGATTGCAAGTTTTCTAATTTTACATAAAATGGTACAATATTAATTATAAGTAGTCTATAAAAAAGTAGGGATTGATTTGTCCCTATAGCACCTACTTAAAAATTGCAAATAGATATAACTAGAGTGACAATGAGATTACTTTAACTCATTGTTACTTTTATGCAACAATAAATAGTAAAATAGAAAAAGTTAAAATAGAATGCTAAAAATTATTCTAATAACCTAGTAAGTAAAGGGAAACATTTTTTTTTAATGCAGAGGTGACAAACAGAAAGTAAATAATAAAATGGATCACATAGATCCAAGCATATAAATGTTAATGACATAGAACATCTAATTAAAAATCAGAGATTGTCAGAGTGGCTAAAAAACCAAAATAATCATAAAATGCTGCCTGTAAGAGATGCATTTTAAATATGTAAACACAAATTCTTTGAAAAAATGGATGAAACATTATTTGAATAGCAAACAAATGAAGAGTGAAGGAGCAGTGTTCATAGTAGATAAAAAAGACTTCAGGACAGAGTATTTTCAGATATATAGACAGATATTTCATAAGGATAGAAGACAATTCACCAGGATGGCATAACAATCATGAATATGTATATGCTTAACAACAAGAAATCAATATGCAATCAGGAAAAATTAGCAAAATTAAGAAAAATAAGACAATTGTACAGTTACAGTAAGAGTAAAATCTCTCAGCAATAGATGGAATATTCAAAGGGCAAAATAGTCAGGAAAATATAAAAGATTGAAACAATCATATCAACCACCTTGATATCATTGGCATTTGTAGACTAATATACCGAAAAACTGCAGAATATACAATCTTTTCAATTTCACATGACATGTTTACTAAGATTGACCATGAAAGAATTCTCAAAAATTTCAAAAGATTGAAATGATATAGTGGATATTATCTGAATACATAGAATTAAATAAGAAATCAATAGCAGTTGATATTGGAAAATTTCAAATATTTGAAAGCAAAAATATTTCTAAATAATTTATAGGTTGAAGATGAAAATAATAAATAAAATCTTAATATATGTTGAGTTAAATAACAAAAATACAGCTTACCAAGATATGTAGGGTGCAACAAGAGCAATATTTAGAAAGTAGCTAATTGCTTTAAATGTCTTCATTAAAACTTCCCTCATCTCATCAGTGATGTGACCATTCAAACCCAAGAGATTCAGAGAAGCCCTGCAAGACAACAGCCTAACTCATTAGAAGGAATCCAAAATGTACTTACTAAAAGAATAGTGACAAATAAATTTAGAAAAAAGAATAGCAAAATACTGGAGGATGGAATAAAGGAAGAAAGGAAGCAGGGAAGGAAGGAGAGAAGGAAGAAAAAGGGAGAATGAAATAATTTGTACAGATCAGCACTGCTTAATAGAATTTTCTGCCTTGATAGACATTTTATATATCTGTGCTATGCAATACAAGAGGTGCATGTGACTACTGAACACTTGGAATGTGTATAATACAACTAAATAACTGAATTTTTATATTATTTTTTATTTATTTACATTTAAATTTAAGTAGCCAAATGTGGCTAGTAGCTACTAATCCACATGGACATACCTGCATATACTTCCCTCAAATGAGAAAATTTATGTTTTAAAAAAAATCCATTAAGTCATGTTTGAGGGTCTTATATGTTTAAAATAGAGTCTGTGAGCGTTCTGATATTAAAGAACCAAAAATCTGAATTCCTCTTGAAAATTCATTTGAGAGAGAAGAAAAAATGAATATTGAACAATTCCATAACAACTTAAATGTAACCTGTACACAGAACCTGAATGCATTGTTTTCAACTGCAATTAAGGCTATAAGGAAACTTATTTGTAAGTATAGAAGTGTAAAGAGGTTAATAAATATACAAACGAAACATATTTGTATACCTAACCCTTAACTGTACCCCACAATATCATAATAAAAAATATTGAATATTAAAAAAAAATTTAAATAATAATAATAATAAATAAATAAATGAAAAAGTATATTATAAAAGACCTAAAACCTGTTTTTATTCTTATCTACCAAAACTTTTTAAATATTTCAATTCTATATATGCCTTAACAAGGTTTCAACTAACATTTTTTTTTTTTTTTTTTTGAGTTGGATTCTTACTCTGTCGCCCAGACTGGAGTGCAGTGGCCGCTCCCGGCCACCGCAGCCTCGACCTGCTGGGCTCCGGCGATCCTTCCGCCTCAGCCTTCCTAGTAGCTGGAACTACAGGCGCGCGCTACCACGCCCTGCTTATTTTTTTTTTATTTATTGTAGAGATGAGGTCTCTCTTGCCCAGGCTGGTCTC
>CAUYQG010230345.1:0-19281 GCA_963574415.1 Tarsius wallacei
CCTGTAGTTCCAGCTACTCGGAAGGCTGAGGCGGAAGGATCGCCGGAGCCCAGCAGGTCGAGGCTGCGGTGGCCGGGAGCGGCCGCTGCACTCCAGTCTGGGCGACAGAGTGAGACTCCAACTCAAAAAAAAAAAAAAAGACTTTTTGGAAAGACATGTTTTAAAGGAAAGGGATGAATTTCACTCAAAATGGCATAGTAAGGAGCTCCAGGGGCTGATCACTCTGATGAAACAATGACTAAACTGGAAAAGATGACCAGAATAAACTATTTCAGGACTCTGGGCCTTGGTTGGGCACTTATAACAACCAGAGGAGGGAGGGCTTGATGATGGGAGAAGCTGCTGCTCTTTGGCAAGAGGGCATGGATGAACCAATGACTCTTCCCTTTTCCTTAGCCTCATGACCTGTTAGGAATACGGCCCACATACCTGGAGTGTCTGGCTGAAGCCAGGATGGGCAGTGGGGACCTTGTTTTCCATAAATTTGAAGACATGTGTTTTAGTCAATCTGGCAGATCCCTGAGGGGACTAGCAGATGTTTTCCTTGGTTTTGGCCCTCTTGGTTAAGCAGCGTCCCCCACTGGCATCTGTCAGGAGATTTAAAGAGACAGTAGTACTCTCCCCATCCACTTACCATCTTTTTGGATCCAGACACTTAAGGAAGTCTGTAACAGGTCAGTGGCTAACTTCAGAGATAATGGGACAGAAACTTCAGATACTACACACAGAAAACAGACAAAGGCAAACAGACAAGCAAAGACAAAAATAGTTTGGAAAAGTCATAAAGCAGATGGCTCCAGCCTACAACAAGCAAAAATAAACAATCCTGGAGGAGTGAAAGAATTAGATTTCCAGGGCTGCCTCAGTAAGACTCAAAATACCCAGTTTGCAACAAAACCACAAAACATGCGAAGAAACGGGAAAATGTGAGGAAGTCCACATATTAGAATTACTAAAGATGTTAACTATCTTGAATATGCTTAAACATGGACAAAGAACTAAAAGAAAAAGTAAAACCCTATATGAATAAAATGAGAATTTCAATAAAGAGATAGAAATTGGAAAAAGGAACAAAACAGAAATTCTGGAATTGAAAAGTGTAATAACTAAAGTGGAAAATGCACTAGAGGGGATCCAATAGCAGATTTAAGCAAGTAGAACAAAGGACTAGTGAACTTGAAGGTAAGACAATTGAAATTCATTCTGAGGAGTGAAAAAAGAATGAAGAGAAATGAACAGAGCCAGAGAGACTGGTGGGCATCATTAAGTGTACCAGTATATGAATTACTGGAGTCTCAAAATGAGAAAGGGACAGAAAAAAATATTTGAAGAAATAAACTTTCCAAATCGGAGTACATGAATATATACATCCGAGACTTGGTGAACTCTAATCAGGATAAGCTCAGAGATAACACTGAGACACAACACATTCAAATTGTTGAACCCCAAAGACTAAGAGAGACTTTTTTGAAAGCAGCAAGAGAGAAACCATCATCTCCCTTATCTCAGTGAGATTAATAGCTGATAAGGGAGTGGGGTGTGACATATTAAAAACCCGGGTGGGGGATGACCCCAAAACTCTCAAATCAAGAAACCTATATTTGGCAAAATGATCCCAGCCTTCAAGAATGAAGGACAGTTTAACACATTTCCAGGCAGACGAAACCATGGGAGTTCATTACCAGTAGACCTGTCCTACAAGGAATGCTAGTTTAGTTGGGCACAGTGATGCTCAGCCATAGTCCCAGCTACTCAAAGGCTGAAGTCAGAGGATCTCATGAGCCCAAAAGATTAAGGCTAGCATGGGCAACATAGATCTCTGTCTCAAAAAGAAAAATAAGTGCTAAAGGGAGTTCTTTAGGCTGAAATGAAAGGTCACTAAGACAGTTACCCAAAGCCTTAAGAAAAAATTAAGAACACTGGCAAAGGTAACTACACAGTAAATATATAGACCAGTATTATTGTATTTTTGGTTTGTAACTCCTCTTTTATTCTATTGATTTAAAAAACAAATACATGTAACAATAATAAGTGTCTGTGTTAATAGGTATACATGTATGCATGTGTAAATATATAATCTGTGGTAACAGTGTAAAGGGGGAACATTGGAGAGGCATAGGAGCAGAGTGTTTGTAAACTATTGGAAATATATTGGTATTATTCAGACTAAGTCATTATAAGCTTAAGATGTTAATTGTAATCTCCAGGGTAGCCACTAAGAAAATTTTTTAAATGCACAGAACAGGAAAGAAGTAATCAAAACGATAGACTAAAAATATCAACTAGATTTTTTTAAAAGGCAGTAAAGGAACAAGAGTTAAGGAACAAAAACCATTTAAGACATACAGAAAACAAACAGCAAAATGGCAGAACTGAGTCCTTTGTCAATAATTGCATTAAATGTCAGTGGAATAAATTTTTCTCTTTAAAGATAGAGATTGACAGATTGGATTTAAAAAACAGTCTACTGTGTTGAAGAGACTCACTTTAGATGTAAGTATGCAAAGTTGAAAGTAAAAGAATGAAAAAGAAAAAAAAACCTTTGTCCCATTTGAAATTTGTCAGCCTTCTGATCGATTGTTTGAGAAGTGGTTTTCAGGAATCACGAGTGCATCCTTCCACCCACATCATCTTTGAACAACAGACTGCACAATAAATTACATATTAATGTGGGTAGAAGAAAATGAGACTGCGTTGTCTACTCAAAGAGAAAAACACCAGGTGGAAGACATCAAACAAATTATTATTACACAGCATGTATCCATGAACCTGCAGTGCATGTCTGTGACTGCTTCACACGTTACTACATGTTAGAAAAATATAAGATATAAATTTTTTTTGTCATAAATAAGTTCTTCAATGTCCAAAATTCCATTATAAGCCAAATATCAGCACAATAAAATCATTGGTTCCAATGCTATACTATGTTATATGAAGTGGTTCATTTTTCACTATTTTGTAAAAAAGTGCGGTTGTGTTGCTGGTAGGTGATCTGCGAGCTGTCTCTGAGTGTAAAAGGTTAATAAGGAAATAGCGGCCATGAGCAACACGATAATCTAGTTTGAGCTAACAGACACATATAGAACACTCATCAGCAGAACACATTCTTCTCAAGTGCATATGGAACATTCTCAAAATAAGACCATATGTTAGGCCATAGAGAAGTCTTAATAATTTTTTAAAGGCTCGAGAAGCAGGGTGGGGCTTACCTTGAAGTACAAAGCAAAATATTTTACTGGTCATATCTGGTCTGGGATCTGGGTTAAGCAGTGTTAGGAGCAGACCCCCTGGGTCCAGCTTGGTTTAGAGAAACAGCAGGGGCATGTTTGTGAGAAACAATCTGTCTTTTTGGCAGAGGAGAGAGCCATTTGAATAGTGAAGCTCAGAGGGTTCTCTGTTCTCTCCTAATACCTCCCTTCCATCCCCATTGAGAGTTTGGTACAAAGAGTTGGCCAGGAAAATTTAGCCCATTTGGTAAAGACTCAAAAATAAAAACTGGCACAGCAGATAATTTAATTAAGCAAAACAGTGGAAGAGAGCAGCAGAACTTAATAGTTGAAGAGCACTTACTGGAAAAATGCTGTCATAGAACTGATGAAAATTGTGACTAAATTTCCTACCACTCACTTAAAAAACGAAATGAAACAATTGCTTCACCATAAAGCACACATTAAAGAACTCAGCGAAGATGATAAGACAACAAAAGGAGTTGAAACATGTACATTCAGAATCAAAAAATAGTAGAAGCAGAGTTTAACTATGTCATAGAAATGAAGACAGATTGAAGGGAGCACAAGATAGAATCCACATTAAATACAGTAACGGATAATATAATGGATAGAAGATATAAAAGCAAACAAAACAAGATGAGATGTAGAAGATAGATAAAGGTATTTCAACATAGACAATTTAGAGTCTCTGAATAAGTAAAACTAAAATAGTGAAACAGAATCGTGAATAATAAATATTTAGAGATATAATTCAAGAAAACTTTCTAGAAATAATAGAAGATTTAAATTTGCATATTGGAAGAACATGCCCCATGCTAGGGAAAAATGACCCAGAATGGTTGACAGTGCGATACAGCTTAGTAAAGTTATTGGACTTTAAAGAGAAATTCTGAGTGGCCATATAGAAAGACCTAGTCCCTTATAAGGGGGAGAATAACAGGTTTGTCTCAAATCTCAATGACAGAATACAATGAACCAATACCTTCAGTTAACCTCAAGAAAGGAAAATGAGAACCCAATAATTTTTTATTCAAACTGTCCTTCAGTAACAAAGACTCTTGAAAAGTTTAGAAAGTTCAGGAATATTTTGAGTGTAAGATGTATTATAGTGTTTTCATGCTTAAAACTAGTAGAGGATGAATATAAGCAAATAGGTAACTGGGGAAATTAAGGTTAAAGGACTTGCATTATTGAATATATTTTATTTCTAGAACTAAACCTAAAATGAAAGTGGAAGTTAGCGTAAAAGGAAAAATGCTTTGGTAACTAACAACACTGAAAGAGTAAAAGGAAAAGAAGATGACATACAGAGTGACTTTCTCATGTGCAACAACTGAAAATTAAAGGATGGTATTAAAAGCTGACAAATCACATAGTAGAAATATAAGCATATTTAACAAAATGAGTTTTTTGCAGATTGTAAAACTGTAGCATTGCCTTTTAATAAAGGACTGGCTAAATAGATTATGGTTCATCCATATGATAGGATACTTGAAAACCTTATAAAAGAACCAGAAGGATCGATATGTACTGAGAGAGAGGCCCAAGATGAATTAAAAAGCAAGACGCAAAACTGGTTGTAGAATATGCTAGAGAAATAATTTAGTTGAACAAAATATATAGAAAAAGAATATGTAAAATAGGTGGGAAAAGAATATATAGTTATGTTTCCATATGTTTTTAAAAAAAATTAGAGGATACACTAGAAGCTTTAAGATAAAGATTATCATTTGGGGGGAGGGCTTGAAAGTTAGTTGGTTGGGGAACAGATATGGGGGTGAGGGGTTTCATTGTTATTTTCTGTCTTCCCTCGTTTTTGAAACAACAAATCATCACATATTTGAAAATTAGATTAATGAAAAAAAATCAAATTCTACATCCCCCAAGTCTTGGTCCTATATTAAGTCTTACACAAACCTTGGAGATAGTTTTAATTGGCATCTTTGCAAGAGCTCATGGGATTTTTAGTCTTTTCTAAATTATAATCTTATTAAGTATAGACTTCCTATGTGAGACCCTTAGACCCTCTAAGTGAAGAAAACACTTCTCTGAATGATCTACTGTTCCATCTAGACAGGTTCTCTGTCCTTTCTTAGTTTGTGAAATAATCAGTAATTGTTAAAGCTGCATCTGTATCATTAAGTGAAAGTCTGTTTCTTATCCTGTTGTGTAGGGTTTTTTATTTTTGTTTTTTAGTAGGATTTGTCTCATTGAAAGGCATTGAACTCTTATGATGAGTGACCATTTCCCCTTGAGTCGATGTCTGTACTCATTCTCAACTTAACATGGTCAAAACAGATTTCCTGATAATCCTAACTTCAGGGCTCTGTGAAACAGGAACCAAATGTGTGTGTGTGTGTGTGTGTGTGTGTGTGTGTGTGTGTGTGTTCGTTCGTTCGTGTTCTCACTTAAGGAAAGTGAAACGTGAGAAGGTTGTGACTTGTCAGAAGTCACCCAGAAAATAAGAGTTAGGCAAGGGAGGATACAACCATGATTTCATGGATGGGGCCCTGGCTCCCAGACAGTACCAATTGACTCAACCACTGACAATATGAATCCTGCCATGGTAACACTGGGACTTAGCACAGTGGATTGAATTATTGGGGTTCTCCCCTCAAATGAAGCTAATTCATTTTTTGGACTTTAGGCAGCTTTCCTTCCAAAGAGATTCTCAAATATAACTTTAAGGGTACATTAGTTTGGACATATAATTTGAAGACAGTAATCATACTGTTAGTGTACACACACAAACACACACACACACAATGGGATCTAATTGCCAGTAAAAAAAAAATTTTGACTTTTGTGTGTAACTTAAGATAAACCAGAGAGAATGCTCATGAAGTTGTATTCATGACCTAGAACTCTGTTTTAGGTTACTTTTCTGTAAGTAGTAAAGTACACATATTCTACCTTTTCTAGAAGTTTTCTTAGTGTCTTGCCTCTAATGCATTAATTGTGTTGCATTTCTACCTTAGTTGCTAAGATTGCATTTGTAAAATGGACACGATGATATTTGCCTTTTTGATGAGATTATAGTGATTACTAAATGAGAGAGGGTGTGAATATACTTTTGTAAAACTGTTAAGTACTTAACAAATACAAAGATGGTGGTGTATCATATGAATTAGATCTTATCTCTTTCCCACATATTCATGCCATTTCATTCTGTCTCTTCCAGGTTTACTTTTTTGTTTTCTTTCCTTTTTCTGTTTTTAGAGGTAGGATCTTGCTCGGTTGCCCAGGCTGGAGTGCAGTGGTACCATCATAGCTCACTGCAGCCTTGAACTCCTGGGCTCAAGGGATCCTTCCACCTCAGCCTCCTGAGTACCTGGAGCTGGTGGTACGCACCACCATGCCAGGCTGTTTTTTGTTTTTGTTTTTGTTTTTGTTTTTTTATGGAGATGGGGGTCTGGCTATGTTGCTCAGGCTGGACTTGAACTTCTAGTAGATCCACTTCTTTTTAATAAAATTTTAAAAGAGTCCATTATATACTTACATTCCTGTGCATTAGCTTTTTTCCTTCTGTGTTTCTTATTCTGAAGTAAGGACTAGTTTGAATAGTGATGAACACTGAATTTTTATAATAAGCAGTAAATAAATAATACTATAAAGATATAATTTTTTAAAAACTCTTATAGAAATAGTGGAGGTTAAAAAAAAGAAGAAGAAATAGTGGAGGTTTTGTAAAAAAGACTTGTGTTTTTTCATCCGTCACCTTATATTGGCTATATGACCTTGGGAAATTTATTTGATTTCTTGTAGGTTCAGTGTTCTTGTGTATAAATGGAGGCTGATAATATTTATCTCTTGAAGTTGTTGATGACTAATTGAGATACTTTTTACCAAGCATTTGGAACATTGCTTTGTAGAATTTAATCTACCTTTATTTTCTCAGACTAATTCTTGTTTAACCATAATTGTTTGATATTAATGGTTTTTACCATTTTGGTTCTAGTCCTTTTTATACAATAAATTACAATAATAAACATCAGAAATTTAATTCTGCAACTGTTTTAAATACTTGGTATTTTAGACTTGCTGGAATTAAAAACGGGAGAAGTAAGTCATATAACAGTTTTCTTTATTTTAAAGACATGAGGAACAATTCAGGGTTAGATATACGAATGTTCATTATGCAGGTACCCTTGTTGATGAGGTATGCCCCACCCTCCCCTGGCAGTTTCCCACTACTACCAATCTCTTTCTTGTAGTATTATGATAATTGTTCAAGGTCCGCTTATGAGTGAGAACATATGGTACTCTGTTCTTTGTTTCTGTGATAGATCCCTGAATAGGATAGACTCTAAATCCATCCAAGTTGCTATGAAGTCCATATGTTTCAGTGTGCATTATTTTACTTCAAGTTTATTTAAGTGTATGAGAACCTCAAAGTTCATCAGGTATTTTTTAAACAGCATGCATTTCTTCAGTGTACTTTGCAGCTACCTACTATATACCTGTCACTATTTTTAGCCTTTGGAATAGAGAGTTAAATAAAATAGTCCATGCCTGTATTGAAGGTCATCATTTGAAGGAGACAGATAAATAAGCAATTATAATATAATGTCAGAAGCACTGTAATCAGTGATTGCACGGGGAGCTTCGGGAACCCAGAGGAGGTGCCTCTTCAAGATGGAGGACTGTGCACTCAGGTGTGCTTCTCAGGGACGGCAGCATCTTAGTTAAGTCTAAAGAGAGCCAGAACCTGGAATATGAAGTTTTTTCTTCCAGATAAGGAGGAGGAGTTCCTACTGAGATGATGAGGAGCCATCGGGTGCTTTTATTTAGAGCAACATGAGCAGATTTGGAATTTAGGATTGTTACCTAGAAGCATATCTCCAAGCAGTGGAATCAGCATCAATTTTATCATCATCTACATTGCTACCATTTATTTAATACCTGCTGTGATCTGACTCTTGTGTACATTATTTCATTTAATCCAGCAGCCTTTGAATTAGTTGTCATTGCCATTATTTTATAGATAAAGAAACACAGGGTAATAGAAGAGTGAGTGCCTGGACACAGAAGAGAGAATATCTTTGATTACCTGCTATGCCTCTTGGTGATTCCAAATTAAGGAAGTTAAGAAGAGAGATGATGCTCTGTTGATTCTTAGTCTTGATTTTAGATCATGAACATTTTACTGAATTTAGTTGGATTTTAGACCCTAAAGATAACATATGTGACCTACAAGATAGCTTCTAACCTAAATTTATTACTTCTTCTGATGGTCAATGAAACTTTGATTTATTCTAGCACTAGAGGGAAATAATGTCTGTGATAGACTCGCTGAAAAAAAACATTCCAGTCTCCAGTGTAAAACTGCATCTTTTCTAGGGTTTTTACCTTACAGAATTTTTTTCCCTATCCTTTAGAACCCTTATAGGATATAAACTACTTTTTCCCCATTTCATCCCCTTTCTCTCTAAAGTTATCTTAAGGAAATATTTGAAGTGATACCTCATTGGGATTTGAGGATTTTTTTGATATGTAATTGTTAAAATCTCATATGTAACTTAGGACCTGGTTTTTCAAGTAGTTTGAAACTAAGTAGTTTTTTGTTTCTGCCCCACGTTTATACAGTGTATTGAAGCAATAGAGTGAGAGGTGATAGTTCTTAGAAGTTAAAAATAACTGGTTATTGTCTGGGCATACACCTATAATCCCAGCACTTTGGGAGACAGAAGCGGTAGGATTGCTTGAAGCCAGCGGTTCAAGACCAGCCTAGGCTGCTTTTCTACAACACAACAACGAAAAAAAGCCGAGTGTGGTGGTGTGTGCCTGTAAGTTCCAATTCCTGGGAAGGAGGTTGAGGCTGAGATGAGCTATGATCATGCCACTGCACTCCAGCCTGGGCAAATAAAGAGACCTTAATTCAATAAATGAATGAATGAATGAATGAATGGCTATTAATCCAGCCATACTCCTCATTCGCTTTCTAAACGCTGTCAAAATTGACCATTTACCCTCATCCTTAGTTGTTCAATTGAAAATAGAAATAAAATACCTCTTCTCTCTTAGAAATGTGGTATGATCTAATGAATTCTTAAAAATACTTGTACAAACTGGGCATGGTGGCTCATACCTGTATCCCAGCACTTTGGGAGGCAAAGGTGAGAGGATTGCCTGGGGTTTAAGACCAGGAGGTTTAGACCAGCCTGGGCAACTTGGCAAGACCTCGTCTCTATAGTAAATCAAAAAACTCACTGAGTATGGTGGTGTACGCCTGTGATTCCAGCTACTTGGAAGGCTGAGGTGAGAGGATCACCTGAGCCCAGCAGTTTAAGGCTGTGGCAGCCATGAATTTGCCACTGCACTTCAGCCTGGGCCACAGAGTGCGACTCCAACTTGTACACAGCTAAAAAAAGATATTGCAAAGATAGCATATGTACAATTTTGACTTGCTATTTTCACCTTTTACTCCTTTTATTTCAGCGCAATCTGAAATTGAAGTGTCTGTCTCTGCGAGGAATATCAGAAGGTTACTTAGTTTCCAGCGGTATCTTAGATCTTCACGCTTTTTTCGGGGTACTACCATTTCAAATTCTCTAAACATTTTAGATGATGATTATAACGGGCAAGCCAAGGTATGTATAGCTTTTTCAAGAAAACATTAATGTTTTGACAACTTTGTTAAGGCCCTTTTTCCCCATGTAGTGATGATTTATAGTGCCTTTTTTTGTTGTTCGTGAAAAGTAATTGAGCCCATTTGCAGCTTTTTTTTCTTTAGAGCAACTGTTTGTTTTATAATTAGATATTAGAAAGTAAGAGAACTTTCTGAAGTAACTAAAATAGTGAAAATGTGTTTATTTATTATTATGACATTAAGTAACAAGAATATCAATAGAACCATAAGATCACACAGAATATTAATGCTCAGAAGAATATTAGAGATTACCTGATACAATAGTGTGTGTGCTCTATCGATGAGGAAACTGAGGTCTAGAGAACACAAGGGATTTGTTTGAGCTCACCCAGCTGGTTGGAGGTGGACCCAGCACAGGAAATTAGGTCTCATGACTTTCAGTAAATGAGCTTTAATAGCCTCTTGCATGAAGAGAGATTTTGAGGATTTAGATATATCTTAATTAAACTCAGTGATTGTGAGCATTATTTAGTTCATTTTTATATAATTTAGGAAGATGTCATCATGAAGGTTAAGATTAAATGAGCTTGTTTTTGACCAAACAAGGACTTTAAGTAATCTTAAATTTTTAATATATTTAAAATTATTCATTGACTTAATATTCACAAGCCAGATTTTTAAGTTAGTGTAGATAAGTTTGTAAATTGTATAGGTAAGCCTGGAGCACCTTCTTTATGATTTCACAAAAGTGATGAAATTTGCTTCTCTGATAAAAGACATCAGTAGAAAACTTCATGCTTTCTTTAAATTTTAAAAAGTTTACAAGTTCTGCCTTTTAGAATGAGAACATTGATCTCTGTGTCATTGGTTGTTACTAGTATTATCATAATTAACTATCTCTACTAGTAGTATCTTAGTGTTATTCTTGTCAGCTCATTCATAAATGTATACAACAGTGAACTTTTGGATACACAATGAAAGTTGTTTTTTTTTTCCTGGAAAAGTCCACAAATCATTCAGGTTAAGAATGTATAGTGTAAAAACATTTGGTTTTCAGAAGCTTTGTGAGATTTATTTGCTTGGCTGAAGTATACATCATCCTAAAAGTTAATGTAGTAAATTTTATTAATTATCTTATGGATATATAAATAATATAAACAAATATTCAAAAGTTGAAAGTGTTTTTTAAATTTTAGATAACAGATAATTTAAGCGTGGCATGGTATCAGTGTCTGGTGCCTGGGTTCCAGAATCAGACTGCCTGATTTAAGATCCCAGCTCTATCACTGTCTAGCTAAGCAAGTTGGTTACTTTTTGCCTGTTCCCCTATCTATAAAATGAAGATTGAAGACAATGCCGACTTGGTAGTGTTGGTGTGAGTAGTAAAAGAGTGAGTACTTATAACAGTACCTGGAGTATAATAAATACTCAATAGTTTACCTTATTTTTACTAGGTTTTTAAAATCTAGTTTCTAGATCATGCAACATATTAACCACACTTTTATGATGTTAAGTGATATTAGAATTCTTGAAAGTTTGTGAGACTATAAGAATACATTGAGAGAAAAACTAACTTTACCCATAAATTCATTAATTGAAAAAGAAAATACTTCATTTTCCAAATGGAGTTTATCCCTTTGGGCATATTTTGGAACCAATTAGAAAAGTCATGATTAAAAGGAGAAGATACTTGGTATTTTTAAAAATAAATTATTTTCCATTTTCTTCTCTATGAAGTATCTACAAAAGACAGAATGTTACTGAAATTAAATTACAATAGGAATGTTTGGTTTTCATTTCAGTGTATGCTGGAAAAAGTTGGAAATTGGAATTTTGATATCTTTCTTTTTGATAGACTAACAAATGGTAAGTGAAGAACTTGACTTACTCAAGTGATGTAGCTTCTAGATTACTGCATTGTTGATACAGCCACTTGTGGGTTGTTGCTTTCACTTACTGTACTTAGGTTATGAGCCCTCTGCTGGCAGAGGGAGCATTGTTTTGTCTTTTTTAGTGACTTTTCTAAAAGCCTGGAGAATCCATCTCATAATTTTATGTGTTCATTGCTACCCTTGACAGTAATCAAAAGTCATCATCATTATGACTTGGCTGATTGACAGTTAATGCTGCTATTATTAATAACCAAAGTGAACATTATTAATTCATTATGGTTTTGATTTTTATTTTTTGGTTTATTTTAGAATGTGGCATTTACAGAGACATCTGATACTGTATTTCTGTTTTGATAACCCCAGATAAGTGGTAAATTAACCACCTTGTGAGAGTCATCCTTTCTGTAGCACTGTGGTTCTCAGGCTTGCTTTCTCTACATCCTTGAGAGACCACGCACAGAAGCAGCAGTTCCTTCTGGCGCTGCTTCCAGATGGGGGGCTGGGGAAGAGTTTTAGCCTCTTTAAAAGGGCTTATCAGGCCATCGCTTTGCTAGACTCTGGTGTGGCCATGCTTCCTGGCTTTGGCCCCCCTCCCCTACCTTGGTAAATCTTGCTGTCTGTCTGTCTGTCTGTCTGTCTGTCTCTCTCTCTCTCTCATTTACTTTTAAATAAATTGTGTTTTCTAATCTTAAAAAAAAAAGACTTAGCTGGCTAGGTGGCTCAGCCTGTAATCCCGTGCCTTGGGAGGCTGAGGTGAGTGGATTGCCTGAGCCCGCGGGTTCGAGACCCACCTGGGCAACTTGGTGAGCCCCCTCATCTCTACAATAAATCAAAAACTAGCCGGGCATGGTAGCGCGCGCCTGTAGTTCAAGCTACTTGGAAGGCTGAGCAGAAGGATCGCCGGAGTCCAGCAGGTCGAGGCTGCGGTGGCCGGGAGTGGCCATTGCACTCCAGTCTGGGTGACAGAGTGAGACTCCAACTCGAAAAAAAAAAAAAAAAGACTTACCAGAATCTACTACAGTATGAGTGGTTTGGGGAAAAAAATGCCCATAGGTGGTTCTGTTTGCTTACCCCATCTTTAGTTTAGTTTAGTTTTGGGGCAAGGGATCATGGTTTCTTGTTCTCTTTGGGAACAGGAGCATGTTCTTTAGGAACAGGAAATTACTTTTATTTAGGATAAAATTTTTGACATAGTTCTTGGTGATACTTGTAATTCAATTAGTCTTTTGCCACTTTTGCCTAAATAGCTTTTTAATAAAATAAAGCAGAGTAGAAAGCACACTGAGAGGAAGTCACTTCTGATTTTAGAATAATGAAATAAATATCCTGTCCCTCCTATACTTTGAAGTCATCTGCTTTTTCTTATTTTACTTTGGAAAGGATTTCCTTTCGTAATGAAACCAAATAGGTAAAATAGACAAGCACATACAGCTTTACTTTTCTTGAGAATCAATGCAGACCTTTCAGTATCACTACATTACTCCCTCTAAGCTGTGTGGCAATGCATAATGAAAATACCTTTGTATATACCTTCTGTTTGCTTACACACTGCCGACAGAAAATAAATTGGATTGAGCCTAGGCAAAATTGTGGACAGTGAAGTTTGCCTTCATCAGCAAAGCCACTTTCCTGTTTCCCTTCCTTTTTATTCCTCCCCTTTGCTATTTCTTTTCCACCTTTTCTTTGCCCTTTTGTGATTAAGTTTTCTGTTTTTCTCCCTGCCCCAACCTTGGCCCATTCACACAGGAAAGGCCCTGATGTCATTTACATGGTTGGCCTTCCCCTGGGCCTTCTCCTTTTTGGAAATATAGGTAGTAAAATATCAGCCAGCCCACCTTCTTTTAGCTCTGGGAAATTCCCTCTTTTCCAACTCAACACAAATATTTCCTCAGATGTTATCTCAAGATAAATATAGATGAAACAATGTCACCCTTAACACCTTCAAGTTTATATAAAACTCTAAGAGCTCATAGCCTATTATTAGTCTACTGAGATGCTTGTCACTCATTGAAATAGTTGATTGTTCTTCTCTAAATTTTATTTTTAAAAAGTACATACTCTGCTAGTCAGGGAGCTTGGTGATGAAAGTGGCGTGAGCACCACAGTGCATCAGATGGACAGAAGAAATAGCCACCAGTTTATAGTAGTTGAGCACTTTGCTTTTCTTTGCCAATCTTACTCCTTGAACTGGATTTGTGGACAGGGTGCTTAAATGGTTTCCTCTCAGGGTTGATTCCAGATTGTTAGAGATCAGTAGAAACTAGTCATGATTAGCTGCCTGCCTAGGATTTACAGGTGGTGATAAATACGAGGGCATTCAGTCAACTCCAGCTACCCGAAAGTTCAGGAATTCTGTACTTGAAGAGCTATTATTGAAGAACAAATGGGTCGAAGAAAATCCTTCAGTGTACATTATGTCATGAGAACAGCTTTCCTTTCAAAACTGCTTAATCTGAAATGAATTCTTTATGCTATACATTTATGGGATCCAGGTGTAGTGTTCCCTTCTTGCTTTTTGATCCAATGCTTGCTTATATTTCTTCCTCTGGTAACTTCCCAGATGATGATGGGAAAAGGACAGGAGGAGGGGTAAGAAGCAAAACTCTGATTCAGGCCAAGACACATGGTCTTCAGCTTGTCTGCTAGGAGGAGGGACGTAGTTATTGTCTGGTAGGATACATTTGATGTTCCTTTCACAGGGATGAGAGTTAAGGGACGCGAGAGAGCAAGAGCTTGTTGCCCCTGAAAGCTGCCTGGCTCTTGAGGACACTCATTCCAGGCCTCTGTTGTGGAGACAGTGCAATCCTCCCTGCCAGATCCCATCTACACCTTAGACAGTTCTATCCTTTGTTATATTTTTTTATGTGTAACTTATCTATAAATACAACTTTCTTTTTCGAGGAAGTGTTTGTTTTCGTCTCCATTTTTAAAAAAGTTGTTCTGTGCCTGTTTTTTGTTTAACACTACTAAGCATCTCTTGTTTTGAAATGTTTAATTGACTTGTTTTCTTACTCACTGGTATTATGTAATTGGCGTTGGGTATCTTGAGAACTGAAAAGGGAAAAAATGTTGCATGCAGTTGTCAATGCAATATTGGTAGTACACTTTAATAGATGGGTTCTTGTCAGATTGCTTTAAAGTTCTTAGTGGGGATATTACATGTGTTTCTTAACTGCCGTTTGCCTGAATTCTAAAAGAGGGTATTTTCCCATTAAATTGTAGCTTTCTTAAAACTTATTCTAGACCCTAGAAATTGGTGATTTGTTAGGTTTGGAAAACAATTTTGAGAGAAACCTATGATAACCTAAATATACAGGGAGTGAATAAACATCTAAAAATATCTGTGTATATATCCAGAGAAGAAGTTGATTGTTTCAGCAATAATAACAGAAATACAGTTCATGGCTGGGTGTGGTAACTCAGCCTGTAATCCCAGTACTTTGGGAGGCCGAGGTGACAGGATTACCTGAGCCTGGGGGTTTAAGACCAGCCTGGGCAACTTGGTGGGAACTTGTCTCTACAATAAATAAAAAAATAAACCAGGCGTGGTAGCACGTACCTGTAGTTCCAGCTACTTAGAAGGCTGAGGTGGAAGGATAGCCTGAGTCCAGCAGGTTGAGGCTGCGGTAGCTGTGAGCGTGCCTCTGCACTCTAGCCTGGGCGACAGAGTGAGACTCCAACTCAAAAAAAAAAAAAAAAAAAAAAAAAAAAATAAAGTTCACATCTTCACAAATGGCTCCACACCCCAGGGACTTGTGTTTATGCCAGTAGGGCGTTATAAGGACTTGAATGCATGTTAACATTTAATGTCTTAAAAATAGAAGATTTGAAATGTTTTTCTTTCCATGTGAAGGTGATATGTCGGGTAGTTTTTAAATAGAATCTGTTTCGGCCTGCCATATCCTTTTTAATGTTGCTCATGCAAATACTACTCCAATTAATTTACTTTTTCCTCAGCCATGGGCTTCTTTTGGCAATTGTGTAAACAGTTTTGGATGCAGAGTTTAACCAAGTAGTCTTTTATTTTCTTTCATGAATACAATTACTATAAATTTTCAGTGAGGGACTAGTTATGTCTTTTATACATTTAGTGAAAAGCATAAACTTCTTTGGAGAATACTAGAATCATGTTTTATTGTAGATGTTGGCAGTAATTTACAAATGGTCTATTTAAAATGTGGTCTGTCCAATTGTTAAAATAATATAGCATCTGTGTCCTGCAGAAGAAGTTTCTAAAACTTTGAGAGAGTTAATAGGAGGCATAAAAAAGTAGAAAGTTGTACCGTGAAAAGGAAAACTAAACATAAAAATGGTAGTTTTTCCGAATGTAATTATTTACTTGGTGTGACTCCAGTTGTCAGCAATGAAGGAGTAGAAGTTGAGGATGAAGACAACCCCTTTGCATGTGGCAGCTCTTTGAGAAAATGTGGCTGTGCCGGGGCTAGAGAGGGGTAAAAAGGGGGTCAAGAGTGGGAGGCCGCGATTCTTTGTTGTTTCAGAGATTTGAGAATCTCAAGCGTGTCTGGTTCGGGTGTAGGGATAGATGTGTTTGGTAGAATAAGGAAGGTCCCTGAGAAGGTTTGGATAGATTGGCTTTGGAAGAAAGGGAAACCGAGGGCTTGTATTTTTCTGTATGTATGAGGCTGTGTACAACGAGGGAGTGGATGGGAAGTGTTAAAAGTTAAAGAGTAGAAAAGGCTTGAAAACGGATATTTTAAAAAGTGAAAGAACCATTTCGTTAGAAAAACTTAATAAAATTGCTGGGCAGTGTTGACTATGAGCTTGCAGGGATAGAGTTATGCCTAGTTTTTTTTCATTTTTTCCCCCCTTTTCCAGCAGCTCTCAGATTTTCTGTTGCTACTATGGAAAAAGCAAGTGGTTTAGTTCAGAGTTTTGATCGTGAAGATCTTGAGGAGGTCACTGATCCCTCCTCCTGGCCCTGTGTGCATGTTCTAGACACAGTTTCCACCTAACCAGATTGCAGCTAAGGCACTGTGCACTGGGACAGCCCGTTTCAGTGAGTGCAGGGCGATACAAGGGCTGTCAGGAAGAAAGGTCAAGTGCAGCCATGTTTAGGTGCTTTGGAAAATCGAATTTGCTTATTTAGTGTGGGGGCAGTTTTCAAAGTTTTCTTCTGTCAATTCCAATTATTTTGGTGTCTCTTTTTAAAAAACTAATATACCTGAGAATGTTTATCTCCTAGTTCTCTGGTTGTGGAAGAGTAAAACAATTCATTTTTTCTTAAAGTGAAAAAAGATGTGACATTTAAAGTTCATAACTAGTAAAGTAAGATGCAAATTTTACATAGACAAAAAGTGGGAATTAGTATTCTCTTTCTATGTTTTATATTCAAAATCCATATTTGAAAGTGCAATATAATTATGTTAGCTTTTATTTCCTACTAATATACTATTTCTTTTTTCTTTTTAGGAAATAGTCTAGTAAGCTTAACCTTTCATTTGTTTAGTCTTCATGGACTAATTGAGTACTTCCATTTAGATATGATGAAACTTCGTAGATTTTTGGGTAAGTGACTCTAACCCATTTAAACAGTAACGAGATTTAGAAAACAACCTGTTTAAATGTTTTATCAGTTAGCGATTGCTCCGTAACAAACCATCCAAAATCAGAGGCTTAGACTGCACTCATCTATTTAGCTCTGGCACCTGTGAGGCCGTCTAATGCTTCTTCGGATCTGTATGAACTCGTTTATGCTCCTGTAGTCAACAACAGGCAGGCTGCATGTTGGCTTTGCAGGCTGTGACTGGGACCCCAGCTGGGACACCAGGCCTGACCCAGCCCAGCTCTGCATAGTCTCTTATTAAATTTAAAAGAAGCAGAGGCACTGGATACCATAATAGATGCACATTAAAAAAACAAAAAAGAAAGAATTACTTATTTTACAATAAGCTGAGCTTGTTCAAACAGCAGTGGCAGCTTCCCAAGAGAGAGAGAGATGATGTGGACTGGCCTTGGGACTGGCCTACCTTCACTTCTGCAGCATCCTGTTGACCACAGCAAGTCAGATCAGGGATGAACTGTACCTCTAGGTGAGAAAAGTCTGCAAAGTGTCAGAGCATAGACAGGGAATAGTAAAGAAGTGAGATGGCTTTGCATTCAGTGTCTTACATTGGCCACAGCTTCCTGACAAAGGTGACACAATTTCTGTACTTTTCTAGATTTGTGAATGCTAAAACTTTAAAAGATCAGGCATGTTGCACTTTGGTCTCTTCTTTTTATGATTCCTGAAATCCCTTGACAGTAGACTTTAAACATTATTTTGAATATGCTTAAATGTGCTGGGTGATATTTACATACTCTGTTAGGAAAAAAGTGCTTCACCAAATAAAGAACTATCTTAGAAAAAAATAAAGTCTCATGAGGATTCTAAGTTTTGTTTTGTTTTGTTTTTTTTTTTTAAGGTAGAAGATATTTCTTTCCTTTTAAGTACCAAACTAAGATACATTTATTATCTGGGACTTTTGAGAAACTGTTTAGTGCTATTAATTTGTAAGTAGTGTGCCTGAATACTGTACAGTAGTCCCCCTTTATCCACAGTTTCCCTTTCTGTGGTCAACTGTGGTCTGAAAATATTAAATGGAAAAATTACAGAAATAAACCATTCATAAGTTTTAAATCATACACTATTCTGAGCAGTGTGATGAAATCGCACTCCATTCAAGTCATCCTTATTTTACTTCATAATGGCCCCAGAGTGTAAGAGCCACGATGCTGGCATATTGTTATAATTGTTCTCTTTTATTATTAGTTGATGCTAGTCTCTAACTGTGCCTAACTTATAAACTAAACTTAATCATAGGTATGTTTGTATAGAAAAAAGCACTATATATAGGGTATGATACTATCTGTGGTTTCAGGTCCTGGGACATATCCCCTGAGGACAAAAGGGACTACTGTACTAATATATAAATTATAAAACTACTCCATGAAAAATAAGAGTGGATATAATTGTCACAAAAATGGATATTAACAAGAGTATTTGAAAGGCTATTTTAAAGGATGGGATGGAAGTAAATGCAGAATTCTGATGCTCCTTCCCACTCACTGCTGGGTTGTTGCCCCACTTCAGGTAGGCTCACTTTTCTTTGAGACCATTGGATTGGAGTGTTATGCTGCTGGGACCATCGTGCAGGTTTGATCCCCAGGGACACAGCTCCACCCTTAAGCTGAGTCAGTTTTTTCATGATCACATAACAGGCACTGAGCAAGAAGGCAGGATTAATGGAAAACCCATCCCTGCTACTAAAGAACTGATCCCAGATATAAAACCTACCTCAATGGTGATGCACACGTAGCGTCATTTTCATCTACTGCAGTATCTGTACTAGTTTACCTTCATGAAGATTTTTGCTAGCTTTTGTTTATTGCTGAATTTCTAGTACCTAGAACAGTGCCTGGCACGATATTTGTTGAATGAGTTGTCCTGTTTTTATTAAACTGAGAAACTCTTTAAATTAAAAAGAGTTAGGAGTTTGGCACCATGATAAATGCACATTTTAAAAGAGAAAAAGAAAAAAATATTGATTTTGCAATTTTGACATGAATACAT